>VYXH01008550.1:67821-124767 GCA_013397275.1 Burhinus bistriatus
TGAAGCAGGAGAAACCCAAACAATTTTTCCCAACAAATTCCTTTCATGCACCACAGGGACTTTATCCCCTTCTACAGCATGTAAAAGGTCTGATTGAGCAGGACCAGCTCGATTGATGGATCCCCTGGTATTGACTAACCAGGTAGCTTGTGTTAAATGCTTGTCCCAATTTTTAAAGGTTCCACCCCCCCATTGCTTTCAGGGTGGTTTTTAATAGTCCATTGTATCGTTCAATTTTCCCAGAAGCTGGTGCATGATAGGGGATATGATATATCCACTCAATACCATGTTCTTTAGCCCAATTACTTATTAGATTGTTTTTAAAATGAGTCCCATTGTCTGACTCAATTCTTTCTGGAATACCATGTCGCCACAGGACTTGCTTTTCAAGGCCCAGGATGGTATTCCGGGCCTTGATGTTGAATTTCAGGAGAAAACAGGAGCAGCCACCAGAAAAAAAATTGCCCCTTTTTAAGGTTTTCCTTTCAAGTGGGCTGATCAGAGACCCTGTTGAAATGGAAATCAAAAGGCTCCCAGAATTGAAATGTTAATTAAGATACACAAAAACGAGAGAGGGGGAGATGGAAGGAGGGGAGCGTCTATTCATTAATTATCTGCTCTAAAAGGAAGCGTTTGTGTATTCAAAACACATACATCATTTCAGTGACAAATGAAAGAAATTGACTCAAACTACACAGGAAGTTTGTACACCACCACGGATTTAATTTTCAAACTTGCATTGGGCAAAGATTAACTTTGCTGAAGGGCATTAGCAGAACAGGCAGAATGTGTAAAAATTAATCCCTGCTATAAATTTCTTCAGGAGGAAACACTAAGCAGTATTAAATATTTACTGTATATAAATACCTTCTTTTTCACCCCCCGCTTTCTTTGCTGCTTTGCATTTCAGTTGCTGCTGCTGCCCAAGCCTGCCTGCCCAGCAAAGCAGCACACCTGCTTCACGTTGGGGCCCAGACCGCGAGTGCCTTTGTTGTACAATACAGCAGCTAATCCATCTATCACCACTGAAGAACATAAATATTTTTTGTAAGAACCACTGTCTTTGAACACTGAGTGACACAGTTGCACACATCCCTTGTTCCCGCATCCCCAGCTCCAGTGCTGCAGCTGCTGGGAAGCCTCACAGCCGATGTCCAAGGAGCAAGGAAAATGCACAGTTTAGCCCATAGCACTCAGGGAAGAAAGGACTGGTGCTGAAATACATCTTTGGAAAAGCCGTTTAGTCCCAGGTAGCCTCTCTTGTCTCTCATCCTTATGGGTTTTATATGCCGAGTTAATCTCTTTCCCATTAGCAATTCTGCGGTTGCATTTATTCCAGGCAGGAAAGTCCACTCAGCTCCGTGTGCCAGGAGGGATTTCACCAGACAGCCCACCTCGATGGCGGGATCATCTCACCCTGAAACACCTCTGCTGATGTCCCCTGCCACCTTCCTGCGAAGGAGGCCCGGTAGAAACCCCTGTGTGTAACGTATGGCATCCATCAGCCGGAGCAGCTCGAGCCCCTGGACCATCAATTCTGCCGCCTCCATCTTAAATTGCTGCAAGTGGACACTGGTCTGCATCGAAGAGAAAAGTGGGGCTCAAATATAGATCCTTAAACAGGTTAAAAAAGAGACCAGAAAACCTCCCCAACATTTCTTTCCACTCGCAACATGCAAACTCCCCGGGGATTAATTAGTGATTCCCCAGAGCCTGGAAAACACAAAGCACTTCGTGTATATTTTTAGTGGGTCTGAGGGGGATGTAGAACACTTCTCCATACTTTGCACCCTGTCTTTTTTCTGTAATTTCCCTGTTTCATATCTGGCAAAACACAGACATTTCTATTGCTGTGTTCTATAATCTAATTAAACAAATGTTTCCAAAAGGCTTTGAGACTCTTGGTTGAAAGCCAGTTATTTGTTATTAAATATTGTTACTAAGGTCAGCAATGCTCCAGCCCTAAAATATTTGTGTTAAATACTGTAGATAAAGTAATGAGGAAGCCCCCCACCCCCCCAGCTCCTGCAGCATTGCCCATTCCATCCAGCGCATGCTCGCTGCTGGGAAAAGGCTGCAGGTGCTTCACCAGCGTGGCCATGGAGCACCCTCCAGGCTCCTCTTCTGGGCGCATGCTCTGGACTGCAAGGTTTTCTTTTTCGCCTGCCTGAGGAGAAAGGTATGAGGAATAATTCATTTGCCACCTTGATCTTTTCACTCCCTCCCCTCTAAAGATTGATACTGTTGTACTTAAAGGGGAGAAAATCAAATTGTGCTGATCTATGACCAGACACTATTTATTCTCATAGAGTCTCATCTGCAATTTGTTCAGCATCTTTGGAATTAAAATCCCTTTGCAATCTCCCGAGCTAGCTGAAAATATGCCATTAGTTCCCTCCTCTTCCGTCTCAGATGTCTTTTCCCTCTGATCAGGGCACAATATTATCTATGCTGTGATTCTGTTTTACATTCAGATGGTTGTGGAAGTTTTGAGCCATAAATAATGCTCCTGTGCAGCTCAAGCAGAATTATTCTGAGGGGTTTTTTTCTTTTCTTCTTTCTTTTCCTTCTCTCTTTCCCTTTCTAACTTTCTTTCTTCAGATCTTGGAATGGGTGGTAAATTAATCATTTCTTCCCCCGTAGCAACCGCCAACGTACAATATGGAGCGGACTACTTCCCCACCTGTGATTTAGACTTAGAGGTGACCCTGCAAATGGAAGAAAAAAAAAAAAGCAGCCTATCTCATGGATCCTGTGCTGCCTGGGAGGAACAAACCAGCCCAGCACAGAAAATGGCTCAGCACTTTAGTCCTAGAAAGCAGCTTACAGTCATGGTGTCCCTCCTTTGTCCCCAGCACCCAGAGCGGGGACAGCCTGGCCAGCTGAGTCAACTACTCAGTGCATTTCTGGAGCAGATGCAGGCTGGTTTCCACTTTTTGCAGGGATTAAGGTGGTTTGGGTGAGTACTTTCTACTTGGCAGGATGATGGGACCTGGGCTGGCACACACGTGTCCTCCAGATCCTGCCCCAGCTGCCCAGAGCTGAAAAAGATGGTTCACTGCAAGGTTTTTTTTGTTTATTTGATTAGCAATAGAAAGCAGCTAGGGCCAGGGGAGATGAGCCGTACCACTGGGTCCTCCTGGCTGGAAACCACCCCAGCTAGCAGAGCTGCCTCTGTCACCCGCTGGATAATGACTGCCTGTTACCCAGGGCTGCCAGCCAACAGAGACAGGAGCATCTTCAGGCCACCAGTTACACCTGCCTGACTTCCCTTTGCTGACGTAAGTGGGCTTGGTGTCCTGGACCTGAACTCTGGAGTAGCCCAAACCCATTCTGGGGGCTGCAGTGTGTGACCTGATGGGACACTGCGCACTGCAAGGGCAGAGCTGCATGGTCTGCTTTGTGTCGGTGCTTTCTAACTGGGGTGGCTCCAGCTGGGGGGGGGTGGTTAGGACCCCCTTAATCTGCTCGCAAGAGGCTGCCCAGCCTAGGCATCGCTCCAGAGCTGGTGGCCATGGAGGGGAGGAGACTCATCCTCCTCCTGCTGCTCTGGAGCCTTCTTTCTGCTGCCCAGAGAAGGGCTGGAAAGGACTCGCAGACCCTATCAAGATGTATTTTCCTATTTTTCAGTGGATCCCTCCCTTTAATTTCCAGTACAAATAACAATTTGTGACTAAAAGGAAATCCACCCGAAATGTCTGACCCCATGGAGGCATTATCCACTTGAAAAGGCTTTTCCGGGGCTGATCCAAACCCCTTCTCATGGCTGCGTTCCTATTTATTTTTTTAAAAGCAAAAGATTTCATGTCGTTTTGTTTCTCATTTTCTAGAGAGCTAATCGGATTGGCAAGCAGAGAAAGGAGCTATTTAAGAGAAGCAGCTGCTGAATAGCAGATAGCATGTAAAGCTGGATGTGTAGTCCAAGATTTACCCACAGCCTTATTAAGATCTAGATATTGCAGGCATATATCCAGCTGGATTTCATATTAAGTTTTGTGATTTCTCCCTTTCCCTCTTCCCTTCCCAATATTTTTTTGTTCATATAATTTGCTGCCTTTTGTTGGGGGAGAGTCTCGTTTAACTGGTACACGTGTTGCACTGAGCAACAACCTCAATTTAAATGGAAATTCTACCAATAACAAATGCTCTATCTCTCCACAGCGGGGAAAGGGCTTAGCCAATATTATTCAGAGGTAGGAAAAAAAACCAAACTCAAATCCATTGGTACAAGAACAAGCCAGAGTCCTCCTGCATAGGCCAACTGCAGATAATAAACCGCCCATTTGTCTGCAGCCAATATGGTGTAAATTATCCGGAGCAAATATGAGTTCAGTAATCAAGCCTGAAAATAAAATAGAGGTGGGGAAGTGGGTATTTCATTATATAGATACTATTAACGTTTACTGCTGCAGTCCTGAAAGACTTTGGCTGAAACCAGGGGCCAATGCGTGGACAAGGAAACAGAGACAGAAGCCACGGGAGCAAGAATGAGTCTGCAGCACATGTGAGTGACAGCCTTACCCCTTCCCACAGCAGTTGGGGAGACAATGGTTTAAATGACTTGGTGAAGGGCACAAGGAGTTTAGGCGGATAAAGGGACTAAATGCACAGTCGTGTCCCAGTCTGTTTCCCTCTCCAAGTCTGCAGCTTTTTCTGTTTTCTTTTCTCACAATTCATCCATTGTATATCAAGCCTGACAGTACTTCTTGGGTCAGAGATTTTTCTGTATTGTGTAATGCTATGGATGTCCTGTAACATGACTGTGCCATGGTAGAAGTCTAAACATAACTAATAATGTCAAATGAAATGGGTTTGAAATGTATTTAGCCCTTTTCCTGTGGAAAAGAGGGAGAAAACCTAAGAAAAATTATTCAATTTTCCTTTCATCATAAAAATTCCAGAAATCTTCAGAAACAACTCTTTTCTGGGTGAGAAACTTTGACAGATGTCCATATTTTTACGAAGCCATTTTCTCCTAGAAAAGATGCTTTGAGGAAAACTTTTCAGGCAGCTGTAAAAATAAATCATTGAGTATTACTTCATTTGACTGATGAGATTTATAGGCACTGTATCAATGATTTATAGCGAAGATCACATAAAGATACTTTTTCAACTGCACTCAATAAAACCAAAGTCTTGAACTTCACGGCTAGTGGCAGAATTCTGATGCTCTATTGATGCCAGTGGCGCCGTGCCCCATTGCACCAAGTGAGGTTTAGTTTGGGCTTTGTTTCCGTACGCAGGATGCAGAGTTGCATTTTGATGCAGGTTCATTTGGGGATGATGGGGATGCAGGGAGACACGCAGGTGTCCCCAGCCCTACAGGTTCTCATCCTGACAGAGCTGTCACTGCTCCCCTTGGGTTTTTTTCAGAGCCAGGTTTCCAGAACCAGAGAGCGGGGAGGCAAATCACATCCCAGTTCTGTAATAATCAAACCAGAGGTTGTTCAGGAGGTCCAGCTGTGACAGAGATTGTGTGGGATGCCACAGGGATAAACATCTCTTTCCATCTATTTTGGGTTTACCTGTTAATTTATTTACTGCTGCCCAGACCACGGGGGCCCAGTGGTCCCCAACCCCCTCTGGCTGTGACAGCGGAGAGCCCAAGCTGCATCTCCCCTCTGCCACAGACTCTGCTTCGCAGGCGCCTGCTGCAGGGCAGGTTTCTCTTGAGCTGTGTTGCACAGAGAGGAAGATGCTCCAGCTCCCCCAAAGATGGGAAAATGTTCCCAGTCCCTGGCCAGATTTGGGGTTTCACTGATTTTCTAAATCAGTCAAGGTTCGGTTCCCACTGTGACGGATCATCTGCCTATTTGTTTAAATACCAAAGAAATGCATCCTTGCAAACACCTACTCAGCAAGGTTGAATAATTTTGGTTGACAAGCAGTCAAGAAAAGACTGGTATTTTCGTTGTCATCAACAACTCTAAGATACTTGGTGAGAGGTTTCCCTGTCCCTTCTTCCTGCAAAGCGTCTCGCAATTTTCTGGTGCTGTTAGTGCAGTTTTCTTTTTCCCTTTCAACTCGATCCCAAACTGCAAATCTGTTTGCAAATCCCCAGTGCCTTCCTCAAAAATAACAAAAGCAGGGCCTTCCACCTTCTCTCATAAATCACAGCAGGAAAAATGAAATTACAGGACCTTAGAAGACACACCAGACCAGGGCTGATGCAGAATTCATCAATCCCGTGGCACGTCCGGAGCTCAGGCTTTAGCTTAGCCCTCTAAGACTGGTGTTGCATGCGGGAGATATTTCGGAGCCTGTGGCAAGGAAGAGAAATTTCTCCATGAGGAGAAATAATCATCTTTACTGTCTGCGTGGCCTGTGTCTGTTCCAGGAAAGGCTGGAGGAGCCACCTGTGTGAAATAAAAGGCTTTAAGGAGCAAAAGAATCAATTTTAGCCAAAGTTATTTTTCTCCAAGACTGAGGAAGAGATCTCTGCCTTAGTGCACATCCTTGGTTAGTAACTGGAGTCTTTTGTATGAAATACTGTATAAGAAAACTACATTTTCATTCATTAAATAGAGTTTCGGAGAGAGGGAAGGCACAGTGCTTCCTGAGGAGCACGACAGAACCGAAAGCTCTTTAACACCTTTAGATCCTCTGTACCATCTGCTAATAGTTTATTTTTGGCACCTATAAAGCCTCTATTATCTCCTCTGAGGTTTTTTTACCCATTCATGTTTGCTTGTGGAAAAATAAAATACCCCAAAGAGTAAATAAATGTCAGAGACAGAATAAATAAAAAAGGAGATAATCCTGAGAACAGAGCGGGGGTCTTGAGTGGCAGAGGGCTGGAGAGACTGCAGACAGGATCCCAGAGATTGAGCCTTCAGTCACCAAAAGGTTTTTTTAGAAGAAACCTATTTCTTATGCTAAATCTAAAGACTGTATCAGCTGGAAGAACCGTGTACCCCAGAGCAGCCTTTTTCACTCAACCAGAGAAGTGGTGTGATTTTCCATGGTGGAGGAATGAGGAAAGGTTAATATATTATTAAAAACTTCATTACTATTCTAATGATCAAGAAACTTCTGCTAAAAATAATTTCTAACTAATTAACACTTCCTCTGCACCTTTTCCCGTGTGTGTGCCTATCCTGGAATGGCACTGAATGACTTTTTTAACATCTCCCCACAATTTCTGGGACAATTTCCTCAGGTTGAAGCTCTGGGGCCCGATCCAGCACTGCAGATGAGCCCCATCTTCCAGCCATCCGGAGGAGTCTCCCTCCAAGGACAATGCAGGGACCTGACCCTTCCCCTTTCCTGGGCATCCCAAGTCAGGGAACAGCAGGGTCCATGCCCCCGGGCTGCCACCATTAAGGGGAGGGGCGATGCACGAGGGCTGCTTCTGTCTTGTGCTTGGCCCATGGAGGGGGAGATAGGCAGATTGCCATGCCGTGGAGATGTTTTTCCCTCTCGCCGTCTGCCGCGAGAAGCCTCACCACCATGATTCACGGCCGGGTCCATCTGTCCCCGCCCTGTGAGCTTCCGGCGCCGGCAGGACCGGTAGCTCTCGCTTCTCTGCAAAACAAACTGAAATGTTCCTATGGAGAGGGACAATTGGCATGAGGCTGGTATTTCAGAGCTTAACTATGGCATGTAGCTCTCACCATATTTTGCTCGAAAGAGTTTTCTCATTACTGAGCTCGGCTGCTGTTGACTCATTTATTCCATTGCTTTTAGGCTGGCTATATATATTTCAGCACTAAGGCGTGCTTTGTGTTTCAGGAGGAGTGGGGGAAATGGAAAAGAAGCAGGAGGAGAGAGCATTATGGTTTTCAGCTTCGTGCCCAGCTTGAGGTTTGCTGTAATGGCTTGCAAATGAAATGACGTCCCATAAATATCAGTGTTTTTTGACAGCTTCTCACACGCTGTAACTTGTCGTTGCTCCAGCTCCAGGGAACTGGGGTGCTTGCAGAATTGTGTATTTCCAGGGAATGTGTCTCCTGCCCATCACAAAAGAGGGGAAAAGAAATTAGGTGTTCTTTGTCCTCCTCTTCCTTCAACATCCCCCATGTCTCCTCCACATCATCACACCTCCATCTGCGTCAGCCTTCCTCCCTGTTCATCTTCATCAAATCCCCGTTGCTTTTCAATTCTTCACTGGAAAGGTTTCTTAACTGCCATGCCTCGCACAATAAATTATTCTTTCCCTCTGCTATTATTTACCAGTGTGACACTCCCAGATGTGTTGTCCTATACTGTGAGGGTAGGGGAAAATTGTAGAATTTATTAAAAAGGGAATAGATCCTTTTTGGCATTTAGCATCAGGTACCCGAGTTTGTGCTCTCCTCAGATAGCTGGGACCAGTTGCTTTCAAAGCTGCTTCCTCTCCCTGTTGAACTGGGCAAACCTGAAACTAGTTGAGACAGCTGAAGAGAGAAGAATTTAACCACACTTTTAGACTGGAATTTTAAAAGGGACTTGGGCACCCAAATTCCTTTGTAAAATTAGACCCGCCGGCATCATTCGCTAACTCCCCATCTGCTGGTGAGTCTCGGGGCTGGGGTTAGCTTATGCAGCCACGGAGACCTCACCCTGGGAAGCTGAAATAGACAAAATAAAGACTCGGGATTGATGGCTTTTGTGCAGATAGGCAGGCAAACAAGCCTAAAGCCCTGATCAGGAATCTGCAGGTTCATCCCCCTGTGTCTGTAGCCTATCCGGTGTCCTTGCTGAGTGTTAATAGTATTGTGACTGAAAAAGTAAATAAATTTGCGAAAAAGTGTATGTTATGGATCTGTTATGTAACCTATCACCCAGAAGTGATCACTAACAGAGTTATTGATCAGAAAGTTTGCCGCTGTAAGAATTTTTAAAGTGCCAGGTTCATAAATCATGCGGTCCCACACATTTTTCTGCTGAAGCCAGACCACTTCTGTGGCTGTGTAAATCACTGTGTACGGAACCTTTATTGGCGCCATAAATCTCAAAGCGCTCACCTTCTTTTTCTTTTGTATTTAATAATTAAAGTCCAAACTGAGAAGGAGAAAGACTAAAATCTTTGGAAAGTCCATGTTTGGGGATATTTCTGGAGGGTTCGGAGTGCTCAGAGAATGGGAGCCCAAGATGAACGGACTAGAGGTGAGGAGACCTGCTCTGTGTGTATGAACTTTGACGCTGAACTTTTCTTTTACAAAAATAGCCTATCTTGATTTTAAAATCGAGATGACTCCAGCACAAACACCGGAGCATTGCTGCTGGTATTATTCAGCTTATCTCTTAAAAATGTAGTTTTATTTCTAGTCAGGAGGAGACCCAGAAATCTTGATCTTAGGAATTTCACATAATATACCACATAAAACAAAGGAAACTCGGGATTTTTTTCTTTCTTTCATGGAGCCGCTTTCCAAATTAGAATGAATGAGATGATCATAAGGGTATAAGGACTAGATCTCGAAAGAAGAGTACGAATTGTTTTAGAAATGGATCTCAGGGGCAAAATATTTAAAAAAATAAGCCAATTAGATTGAATATGGGTTGTTTTTCCCCTTCGTGAAGGAGCACAGAGAGGTAGGTAATTAAGACAAGTATAGATGTAAGGATTCCTGGCTGTGAAGCCCATGGTTTTAATTAGTCGCTGGGTCTTTCTGCAGGGACACGTTAATAGATAAGGGCGTGGTGACCTTTTCTTTTTCACCAAGTACATTACAGCCCAGGAAGCATTATCGCTTTATGCTTGCAGCTGCTTCAAAGACAAAAATGAAAGCCAAAACTGGGGGTCACCCCAAAGGCGCATCATCCAAAACTAAATCCTTGGTATCTACATTTGCCTCTGCATTTCTTTCCGTGCATCTACGGCTCCTTGGAGTAGGGGAGTGAGAAACAGGGCAACTGATGGTGGGCAGTCTCTGGAGCGGCAGAGGGACAGAGGTATTTTTGCTTGCTGGGCTGTAAGGATCTTCCTTTCAAAAGCATCTTCTCAGCTTCGTATGAAAGCCACCGGGACACAATATGTGCGGATACTTCCGAAAGCGTTCCCCTTCCCGCCTGACTTCCCTCGTGCTCTGCCTACAGGCGAACGTGGATTTCTCCTTTCCCTTTTCTATAGTCCTGTTGTTTCCCTGTTACCTTCAGCTTCTTTTAAGAAACGTACCGTGTGACTTTTTAAGGAAGACATAAGAAAGCAAAGGCATATTTAAAATGCTGATAATTTCAATACCTTGTCTCGCACTGCCTGAGCAGATTTGCCTCGAGCGCTTTGAAATACCTAGAGTGGTTATAGAGAGTTCAACTTTCTGGATGCACTACGGTCCGTGCCTGGTGGCTGAGCTTCAGGAGCCGTCATGCCCGACAAATGAAAATGATAAAACCTGACCGTAGGAGGGAACACACATTTACTGTGCCCAGGGCGCTACGGGAGTTCTGGGGAAGGAAGTGGGACAGGGATTTCAGTCTCGGCAAACAGGAGAAGCTCAAGATGCTTGTCAGAAACTTTACATTAAAAGAATTAGCATAGCTGACAGCACAGTATAAGATCCAGTCAAGTCCTAGTGTCTGGTAAAACAGAGGAGAAAGTTCCAGATTTAAGGTCATTACTCCTCTTGACACAAGCAAACTCTCAGCCAAGTGTCATAAAAGAGACAAAAAACCCCTTTTGTTATTCTAAGTGATTTATTTTGACAACTGAGTACAGCTGAGGACCTGGCAGTTCCCAGCACAGGATTACTCTGTTTTTAATTTGGGAATGAAGCTCATAATGCACAGGGAGATAAGCTTTGTGTAGATGGCCCAGACAGCCCTACCATTGGCACCCTCCCTTGTCATCTCCAACTCTGTTTCCAGGACCCGACGGAACAGGAGGACCATGCAGTACTTGTCTTCTCCACAATGTACCTAAAAGAAGAAAGCTTTTCTGTCTCCAGGAGGATGTTCTTTCAAGAGTTGCATAAAGATTTGCTTATGCATGTGTAGAATAACCTAGCTGTTTAGCAAATCACTTATATCTTAGGTTTATTGATGAACAAAGATTATTCGCAGGACTTTGAAATGAAAGTATTTGTCTCATTCCCTTTATAACTGTGTCAATATCTGTACCAGGATGGAATAAATCAGCAGGACTGACTTTGCGAAGTCTCTGCTATTACACCTGTGTAAAACTCATGTGAAAGATACCAGAATCGAGTCCAAACATGGAAGTAAATGAACTGCAGCAGCAAAAGCATCTTCAATGAATGTATACTGCATTTTAAAGGATATGTACACCTTTTGGTTTTTTGCAGGGTTTTAGGAGAATGGCAACCATTTAATTGACACTGATAGAAGAGAGTCTCCTTAGCGCTGCAGCCTACAGCAAAACCGATCATGACTATAATTAAGGCGTTTACTTCCAACATATATTTGTTCTTTAAGACTGTAACTTCTGCCTTACAAACTCTGCTGGATAAAGAAGGATGTTGGCGTTGGTGTGCTCCCCACCTTGCCATTGAAAGGAGGAGACCACTTCACCCTCCACTCTGCTTGTCCCAGCCACAGTGACCCAAAGATGCTACGGCCAAAATGTTGGCTTCAGGCTTTTGTCTCGAGCAAAAACAGTGTCAGTGACAGTGTGGGGGAAGAAGTCTCCTGTCTCTGCAATGTGCACCTCGGGCTGCTCTCTCTCCTTCTGTGCCGCACCTTCCCAGGCCCTCAGCACGGGGCTGGACTGCGAGATGTACATTAGTAACGGAAGTGTGTATTCCTCCTCTTTCGCCGAGACGACGTGCTTTTGATGCTTTTCTTTCATGTTTCCTTTGATCAGATTTGGAGGTACAAGGCTGTTCTATGACTGCGTAGGAGGCTGCCAATGGCTACTGGAAGCAAATCTTCTCCAGCAAACTGGCTGCTATCCCCAGCATGGGTCTGTTGGAGCCACCTTGCTCAGCACCGTGTGCAAAATGCAACGATGATCTTCCCACAGGCTCATCAATGATATGTGGGAAGGCCTGTCCACGGAAGAGCTAATGAGCACCGCAGGCAGGAATTGCTGCACTGAGCCTTTGCCAGGTTTCACCACACCACAGCCTCAGAAACACCACTCCATTTCTGTTCTTCCTGGAGAAGCCTGCCCATAACCCCTGGTCCTGCTCGACTGGAAGAGGGGATGGTGAACCATGGGCTCTGACACTTGGAGAGAGATTGCTCCCTCCTAGAGATTTCATGGAATTTTCCCATGAGCAGATAATACCATTACAGTGGCAATCACCCTTTTCCAGATGGTTGACGTTATATAAAGTGGGTACCTTCCTTTTCCCTGAGAGGAGAGTAACTTTTCTGCTCTGTCCGGTTGCAAACACTCTGCCTTTCACTTTTGAGTGAGGCCATCCTTTTGGATTCCTTGCATAACAAAAAATTTAAAAAATGCACAGATGTAGGACAATATCACTGAATTACTTCCAGTCCCTGTCACCATAACACTCTGTTTGACCTTATTCATAGGTGCTTGTTTTCAGCTCTTTGATATTTCAAATGACCTTTTGGGCTGGAAGGATGCTGCTTCTCACTAGCATTCATGAGTCAACTTGTGCATGATGTCACAGCAGTGGACCCAACCTCATTTATCATTCCTTTTAAGATATCAACGGAGCCAATATTCTTATGACTGGCCACATATGTAATCAATCTTTAATGAAACAATTTTTACGCCTTCCACTCTCCAAGATGTCTTTCTTACTTAAAGGTTTCATGTTTATTAATTACTGAAAACTATTGTGTTTTACCAGCAATTAGTTATCTTTCACCAGTTGCCATCTTTCAAGAGAATTTTAGCTGGGAAATTTATGACCCTTTTTTTTCACTGAGGGACAGGTAAACAGCAGCTTCTTGTCCTCTTTCTCTCACCTTAGCGTTTCTTGTCATTCCTGTAGGTTATGCATCTTGCCAGAAAGGGAGAAACACGGGATCAATGGGCTGCTGGGCCATAAAGATGTGACATAAGTACATGCTTCTCTGAGGTGACGCTGGTGAACGCTTCTCTGAAAGTGCCCTGGTACTGTAAGGGGTGACGCTTAGGACAAAGTAAAGCAAAAGCCCAAGGAAGTGTTTCCAGGGTAGGAGATCTCAGGGCTGCCTCTGTGTTGTCGCCTTTTGAAAAGTATTCAGACTTGATTATTTAGAAAGATTTGAAAGGGTTCGTTCACAGACACATGTTACTTAACCACACTTTCACCAACTGAGGATCCTGATTGCTTTTGCGTCAGAAGCTGCAGGGTTTTTCTTCCTTGGAAACAAGGAAAGCTGCCCACTGTACGCTTCTCCTTTGAAATCAAGTAGAGGTAAACCAGAAGCTTTAGTGCTGGCAGCATTTAGAAGCTGAAAAAATCTTATCAAGATTTAAGCTTTTTTATTAGAAAAATCGATATTTTTTAAGGAACATTAAAAAAACTGTGCTTTTATTTACCCCAAAGTACTTTCTGTCTAAAGAAGATTCATGAGAAGATTCATGCTGGTAACGCTGTTTGGTTTGTGGTAAATTGCTTAGTGATGGAGCGAGGTTTGTAAAAGAGATAGGTGTGATTGCCTGGGAAGTGCTATTGCTGCCCCTGGTGCAGCCTGTCTGGATTTAAGAAATAGTAGCAGGGCGTCTCCTCCTGTAGAAACAGGGACTTTAATATAAGGAAAATTTGTATTGCTAAACCCTTTATTTTCTCTATTCTATTTTACTTGGGTTTTTCTTTCACCATGTTTGCAACCTTTCAGCAGTTATTCCAATTGGACTTTTTTGTTTTCCTTTTTCTTTCTTCCTGAAATTTCTGTGAGTCTTCTTGGAAAAGGATAATTACAATGGTCTGGTAGGCTGAGCTGTTTGCACTGATAGCACCTATAGGAGGTTAGCTGGCCTAGAGAAGAGAAGGACCAGTTATATTAATACAGCAAATCTAATGATGCAGGAGCAAGGTAAATATGCTGACAAAGAGCCTCAGTTTGCCTAAACCGTGACAAGGCTGTATCTTCAGGGAATTAGAAAAAAAACTCTTTTTACATTTCTCTCCCATCCTTATGGACTCTGTGCTGTATTAAGACAGCTCTTGTGTTATACTACAATGTGAAGGATAAAGCAACCCATTGAGCAGGTAAAGATTCATGAACTGTTGTATATATTTTTTCCCCAAACTGTTTTGTGTAAATCCATTCTTTACTGCTCTCAGATGCCCTGGTCAAGGTTTCCACTGTACTGATCTCTACGGCCTCTATCATCGAGGTACAACATGAACCAGCAATTGAGAAACCACCTCGGCAGAGCCAGCCTGGCACAGACACAAGGGACAAGACACACCTTTCCTCCCTCTGCAATCTCCTTGGAAGTTTCATTAAACTACGAGCCCCCTTCTTAACGAATCCCCCGCATTTGGGTCTGGTCAGAGGTGAACAAACCAGGTATTTTTTTTTCTTTCTCACCTTGGATGTTCCTGCAGGAATGTCTACTTCCCCCGTGGGACTTTTTGAGGCGCTGAGGTCAGTCCAGCAGAGATTTTTTTGGTAAACTATGTACGGTAAATCAGCAGGCAAGCTATTGCGTGCCTGGGTGTCAACACAGAGCAGGAAGAGTACACCAATCTGTTCCCGCAAGAGCCGGAGCTGAGCAGATCTCAGTGCTGCTGGTGGCTGTAAATATCAGTGACGTGCATGAGCGAAGCCTCTTGGGGATTAGAGACAAATGACCCATCTACCTTGCGTCAGCTTATTTTAGTGTCCCAGTGTAGAACCCTCATGTAGAAGAGTATTTCAATGGGCTTAGTGGCATGATTAACAGTTTTGCTTTTATATTCTTGGAGCTGGGTGGTTGAATGCTACATTGGGATGATGCGTAGGGCTAAGGTGTCTAAAGGGGCATTGGGAATCTGAGGTCATGGAAGTTACACTGAAGATGGGACACTGTTCAGCAGACCATGGATGGGGTCACAGGCTGGGCCACCTGCATTCAGAGACTCAGCTGCGGGGAACTATCATGGAGCAAAGACCCAGAGTCCAGAGGACAGGAAAGAAAAAAATTAAATTTAAACCATTCTGCTAAGCACAGGATTCGTTACTGAAAGCTTAAGTCCCACTAATTTAGAAGGCTAGATTGCAAGGTGATAAATGACATTGCTTCCTAAATTGTATGACAATTAATTCTTTGAATCCTATTGTATTAAGGGGTGGAAAACTCAGAAAGATAAAAGACAAGGAATGCCCTTTTCCTTCTGTGCACACTGAACTCCATTAGTTGGGAAAGGATTTAAAGTTTTCATCATAATTAAACTTAAAACATCTCAATTAAAGGGATTTATTAAAATCCTCTGAGAATGCCTTTTTATGATTAGCCCCGGACTCAACCCTTGAAAGTCATGGAGAAAAATTCATCAATTTGTTTAACTGCACAGATCTCACCCCCTCCCTGCTCTGGCTGATTCTGGGTGGAAGAAAGAAATCTACACTAAAAGATAAAAAATCTCGAAGACAGATTGTTTTGCTGACTTTATCCCTTTTTCCTTCCCCTCCCTATCCCTGGAACTGGTTTTACAAGCCTTTGTTAATGAGCTGGTTAATACTGATGACAGAGACCTAAACTGTCATTTTGTCCAACAGAGATGAGTGGTGAGCCTGACTCCTGCGTACGATGAGCTGTGCCAGCAGTGACAACGACACCAGTTGCCCCGCACCCGAGGAGAACGTCAGCAGTCGGTTGATGCTGGCATACCAATGGTTCCTGCCTGTCCCTCCGCGGGGCCGTTGACTTTGTGTGGCATGAGCCTGAATTATTCCCGATCCTGCAAAGGCTTTTTGACATTGATTGCTCTGTGAGACCCAAAAAATCGGTGAGCTCCTGGGATTTTATGAGGGAAAGGCTCCGCTTCCTGGTGTCACAGCTGAAGAAAAAGGCTTGGAAATAATTCCAGGCTTCTTGAAATGCCTAAAGGCTCAAGATACCGGAAGCAAATGAGATGAACACAAAAGGGTGAATGAGCGTCCTGACTCTTCACACTTTCTCCAGCATCCAAGCTGGTGTCAGAAAGAGGAGACTTGTTTGGGCTATCTGGGGGACTCGGGGAAAAAGAGCACATCCAGCTATAGCAGTCAGCTCTCATCACCATACACAATCATTTTTTTCCCAAAGAGTTAATCTCTTGGTCTTTGAACTTACGATAAAATGTATCGAGAGCTCCTCCTCTATAAAAACATAAATCCTCCCATAACCCAAATGAAGAGCTTGGGAGTTTTATTTAAAAAATTAATAGATGACTTCAACTCATCTCTGATGACATTGAGCCTGTAGCCTTTTAAGTCTTGGACAGCGAAATCAGGAATTTCAGCGATGCGTTTGCCATTACTCCTCGAGCTAACAGCTGAATACAAATCGGCTCTTAAGGCCTCCATCTCTAGATCGCCGTGTCAGGCTTAAATGTAGTAAATCTCTGGACGTAGCTGTCTATTAGCCCAGTTAATTAGATCTGGAAGGACTAGTGGAGAAAGAAAAGAAAAATCCCACAGAGAGAATGCTCTTTCTGGTTCTCTTCCTACGCTGTGTGGTGATGTGGACTGAAGAAGAAATGCTGCTTTGGGAGAAACTTTTTATTTGGCCACTGCCTGTTTATAGCCGAAGATTCCAACATTAGAGGTTCATCCTTTTCTTTTTGTTTTTACCATCTCAGATGGCACTATTCCAGTCAATCGCTGATCTGTGTAAAGACTCAGGTTCTGAAAATATTTGGGAAGGTATTTCTTAGCTCTTTAATGGGTTTTGTGACTCCTAAATACTAGTGACCACCTGCTCGGAGGTAACAACATACTCTTTCTGCCTCTTGCCCAGATTCGTGATGCACACGTAGGAGCCAGCTCTGACAGCACCGGGTGTGCTATAGTGCTAAGGAACAACATGTGAGCCTGATTAGACCCACCCAGCAGAAAGGATTCACTTTCTAATGTGACATGATGAGCACAGAAAGCCACTTTCTCCGCTGGCTCCTCCCACATCCTCTGCTTTCAGACAATGACGCTTCTTCTCAGGGTAACTGGATTTCCCTGTGATGCTCCATGTATTTCCCATAAAAATCCCACCTAACCAAGGTGGGCTGGGGAGGACAAACTGCTTGCTGCAGCTTTTTTTCCAAAATAACTAATTTCACTTGTCCTCTCAGAGATTTTTTTTCCCCAGAGCTTTCAACTCTCCCATCTTTTCTGTTGGGGAGATGAAGGTTGGTAGTGCAACAGTTCATTTGCATTACAAAATGCAAGTAAGACGTTGTCCTCAGATTTATGAATCGCTGTAAGAAGACTGAATTAAAATGTGGTACCCAAGCCGCTCTTGGTTTGTATTTAATTAAGGCCTTTCATTCATCAATTATTTCTGCATGTCATCATCTTTGGTAGTATATGATGAAAGAGGAAAATAAGTCTTCCTTCTTACAAAGATGCAGATAAGTGCTTTCTGAAAGCAACAGGCTCCTTTGGCATCTCTACCTCTTGATGATTTCTAGAACCTATACTTTTTTCCATGACACAGGCATTTTTTCTTATTTGCTTTTCACTAAAGGGAGTCCTGCCAGGTTTAAAAGAAAGAGAAGATAAATCTTTCCCGCAATGCTCATCACATGCTGATTCTTCCGGGCTGCACATTGGTGCCCAGTGCTTTTGTGGAAAGTGAACTGAAGTTTGTTACTTTTTGGACAAAATTGAAAACTCACGGGGAAGAGACAGTAGTAGAGTCTGCCTACTGACTCTTACTAGAACCTACTCTGAGTTACGACCTCCCATCTCACTTCAGCAAATGCCCCCATACTGGATCTGGAGTCTTTCAAGTCTGGATAGAAAATTGATGGGGTGCTTTAAAAATTCCCTCTGAAAAGGTTCAGACCAGATATTTATCCTCCCATTTTTTCTAGTTACCAAAACACACTCTCTCAACACAGATAGTTAAAAATGCGCAAGTATCTCAAAAGCAGAGTTATTCTGGACGCAGCTCAGGAGCAGACGTGCATGTACACTTCTGTATTTTACACTTTTAAATTCACAGGAGTTAAAGAGACTAATTTAGAGACAATGATAAATAGCTTATACTTGCATTTGTTTGCTTACTGTTTCTTTAAAAAAAAAAAAAAAAGTGAATGCTTTTGCTGGCTATGAAAGTGTGGGGGAGAAGTTTCAGTCCTTCCACGGTGTGAAGAGCAAAACTGCTCCCGTCTCTATGCACTGCGATATATGCACTGGAACAATCCTGAGCTGGAAAAACTCGTTGCAGCCTGCGACTGTGGCACCCAGAGGTCTCCCAGACCCGTGTAGGTACTCAGCTTTGTTAAAACAGTTCATCCCTGCTTGGCTAGGTTCCCTTGCTTTATAAAAACCCTATAAACTTCGCTGCTTATCTGCTCTCCCACTTGGCTCTCTAGCTTTGCCTTCCCCAGGGTGAAAGCTGGCATTTCTATCACTTGCTAGGGAAAAATTCAGAGATATTTATCACTGTCAGCAGGGAAGAGGAAAGGTTTTTCAAAACCACTCACTACATTTGTTCTTTCATATGTTGTTGTTTTTACATAAGATTAAACCTAGATCGGTGATCTGCCCTGTCCTCCCAAGAGCTGTATGGAAGTGATGACATTTCAGACCAGCCTTCAGCATATCACCACGAACAACTCACCAGCTCTCATCCTTTTCTAACAATACATTATTTAAGAAAATTATATCTGAAGTGCATATGTGCCCATCCTTCTGATTCACAGGGTCACGCATCAGGGGCTTTGCTGGAATAAATAAAACTGTCTACTCATAGGTTGTCTGTATAGTTGTCTTCATTCAAACTTTTTTCTGACAGCGCCTTTCAATTCTTTGGGGGCCACATTAGGAGAGAAAGACACCTTGCCATGACTCCGGTTGGTGGTGGTGAACAGTCTGAAGGCTGATATCCAAAATCCTGGATCCCCCACCGGTGCCTGCTTTGCTACTAGCAAGAAGTAGGAATTTTTCTCCTCTCCTTTTCTCTGGTTGTGTTTGAGCAGCAGAAAGTGTTTCTTATCAAGCCGCATCCAGGGCTTCTCCTTCCTACATTGTCAACACAGCTGTGCCTCATTGTTAATGGCAGAATAATGGGAGCAAGAGTAAGATAGGAGGAGAGCTCTTTCCCATGGGCACTAGGAACAGAATATGCTCTTCCCTCTCCCTCTTTAGCCTCCCGCTGATTTCTGTCCACTCTGCCCCGGCTCCCTTTGTGCGCGTGAGAAACACAGCTGGGGAAGAAAGAACAGGGACAAGAGATGGGGAGGCTCTCAGATTCTTTTGCAGTAATAACTTATTCATGTAAAATTTTTAAATATATGTTAGCTTTGGTGTGCCTGAATACGCAAGGGATGAAGAACGCTAGAGAGAGACGAAAAACTGTTCATTCTCTGGATCCGTTTTAACTCTTTACCACCTTCTTTAAGAAATATATTTAAAATGGTGAAATGTGAATGTTTTGGACCCAGTTTGTGAAACAATGCGAAATGGTTTAGAAAATAAATACGTCTATTTCTGCAGCGCTACTTCAAAGCTAAGCCCAAATTGAGAGGCAATTAACTAAAATGCATGATTGCTTGGAGACACTGCTTAGCCCAGCTGAGCTGTAGCTGCCGGTCCCCCCCAGCCCCTGCTGCAATTCCCAAGGCTCGTAACTGGAATGATAGTTTCAAAAGAATCAATGAAGATGAACAGATTGCAAGAATGAGCTACATCTCTGGATCTTCATTCTCCAGGGCTGGATTGGGAAAAGCAGAGAAGTTTTATCGCTGCTTGCCTGAATGTACCCTTTTAGACGACGAATAAAGGCCACATTTCTCTCATGTTGTCAGCCGCACACCTTTTACATGCAATTTTTGCCTATTTTGTTCTGTCACTTAGTATGGGCTTTAGAAGGCAGAAGCTTTTTACTGCTTTTTCTGAAATAGCACTTGCTCAGTAAAGCACTGATATAGTGGAAGCAGTGTATAAAGTAAGGCGGATGGTTACATGAATTTGGGACAGAGGCTATAAAATGCTTCGAAAATGAACAGCCAAGCTACGGTCCACAACAGAGCACTAAAATCCTCCACATTGGTGATGTGGTTACATTTAATTCTGTAATTCAGTTTTCAAATGCACAGAGACATTGCATGTTCACCTTGCTGTTAATCTGCACTACATTCTAACAGCCTGAAAGGCAGCTTTTTGGGGATGAAACAGTGCATTTTGTTCATATTGCCTTTTCCTCCTTCATGCCTTTTTCCTTTTCTTCCTTGAACATCCTTTATCTTATCTGCCAATAATGATAGGAGTCAAATCTTGAAGAGCATTTTGTGAGAGAAGCCTGGGTGAGCCACGACAGCCCAGGGGCTGGGCACGGTATGCAACGTCACTGACAAGTTTTTTGGGGTCCGACAATGATGGAAACATGCTTTCTTGAGGGGATGGGGAGAAATGCTGAGGGAAAAGAGACAGCAGAAGCATTTGCAGTTCCTCGGTGCAGGCTCGCCGGTATCTTACAGATGAGAGCCTGGCTTCTCCTCTTCCCATGGGAGGCCTTTAATCCTATGAAAGTCGTGAGTCCCATCTTATGGTGTTGCAGGGATGAAGTAGATATTGTGTGAAAAGGATTATTCACCTAAGGAAGGCGTGCCTGCTCACCTGGAATGTGAGTGCCGTGACGCCGGGGTCAGAGCGGCTGCTGCTTCCCACGGGGTGCAGAGCAGGGCTAGCGGATTTAATTGTGCTGAGGCTCTGATTGATTTCTCTTTTTTGTATCTCGTTAACCAGCAAGTCATTTTAATTAACACCATCTAATATGGTTTGAGATGTATTTTGCAAATGTAAACTTTTTTCCGTCCCTCTCTGTAGACCAAATGTGGGAATTTACAAGAGGACAGCAACAGATGATCTCTGGTAATTTAGCAGTGGCAAAGCAAGTCTTTAGCAAAGTGCTTTATGGAGCCATAAATAGCCTTTTCATGTCCTTTATGGAATTCTTGGGGAAAAATCTGTTTGTCACAGATTATGCGCTGCCGCAGTCTTCACCTAGTGAGCAAATAGGTCAAAGCAAACACGGCGCTCTTGCATCTTGCCTTCGGGGGTTCTCTGGAAAGCAATGAGCAGAGCCCGGTGCCGAACTCGTGTTCCATGGCCTTCAAATTCTGCTCAGCTCCTGGGTCTCTGGGTAGGGAACTTCTCCCCGAGAACACGAGGGACACCTCAAGGGTGAGGTGGTGCCAAGGTCGGATAACTAAATGACAATAGCCAGCTCTTACTGGATCAGTTCGGAATTGAATAAAGTGCCTGATAAAGTCACTGACAGCGCTTTTAATGATTTTAGTTCTGTCTGCTCAAAGCCCAGGAAAAACCTGGTCCTGTCTATGTTTTTCTTACAATTAAATCCTTGTCTGTTAATATATATGTACAGATCTCCACCAGAGTTTTAAGTGGACTGGCAGCGTTTACTGCTTGTCATCTCTTAGCTCAGTTCTTAGAATATGAACATCAGCAAAAACTATTTCTGGTGTGAAATTCTGATTAATCCATCAAAACCCATAGCAAATGTCTCTCATCATCAAGGACTGATGGAAAAAGGGTCGTAGGGCAATGCAGCTACTGCAAGCTGTGCGTGAGTATAGAAATACATAAGCAAATCTATAAAATACTCTTTCTCTCCTTATCTCGTTAACAACAATGCTCTTTCGTTTCTACTGTTCAGAGGGGGAAATGGAATGTGTAAAAATGCAGCATCCCGAATAGAAAGCTGATAGGCTTAAAAATGGGCCAGATAATCCTGTAACAGCACTGTAATATAAGAACAGGTGAAAACATGTCAAGAGCAAAGAGCTGGATGGGCGGAGTGACCATGGACTTTGTTATTCCATGGGGTTTATTTAATTCCTTATTGGAGGCAATGTAGTAAGTGATTTGCTGTTTCCAAATAAATCTCAAAGCTGACAAATCACAGTCAAGTTTAGTGTAAAAAGTCCACATTCATAAACAAGTTTTGTAAAAAAGCCTCCTCAACACAGTGATTCAACAGACTGTGCCGAACCACTGAAGAATGTGCAGACCTATATTTTCCAATACATTTGTTTTGGACATCTTGCGTGCTAGACCTAAAAATGAAATACAGCAGGTGCTGTATTTACCACTCTTGCCCTTGATCATCCTCAGGTGTAAAACGATATGTTATATTTAATATCTATTCAGCAGACAAGATTTAATGCAGACTTAAAGCAAGAGGCCTGTGTTTTTCTCTCCCTTATATAATTTCAACTTCACTGGTTTCGGTTCAAGCTTCGTTAGGAACAGAATATTACATACAGCACCCGAGGATCTATGGCTCGTAATGAACTCTGGGGTTTGCAAGCTTCCTCCTGCTCTGTACCATCAAGCTGAGCCTTTAAAGCTCACACTGCATTATCTTTTTTTTAAGTCTTTCCATGTAAATGTTCCTTCCACGGAAAGTGGTTATATGTGCACCCCTGTGCTGCCGAGGGTTAAAGTCGGCTGTCGGTGTGTGTTGATGCCAAGCTTGCGCGGAGAAAGCCACCAACTTATCTCTCTTTCTCACTTCAAAAAGTAGTTTCGCTGGAAAACATGCAACCTTGCTTGTCCCTTTGGACACTTCACGCTCGGTTCTGCAGTTCCAGGGAGCTCCTTCAGCATCAGCCCATTCAAGCTATGCTTCGACTAGACAATTTGGGGGAAAAACCCACAAAATGGACTCTAGCGTCCTTTCCCAGCAGCTTCCAATTAACTTACACCTCATCAATTTAAGACCAAAGATGTCTTAACAAGAAGTTTTTAAACCGATAATTAGTAATTTTCGGGATTAGCATGAAATCCCAAAAATGTGTCTGCTTTACCTCGCAGAGGGACCCAATCGAAAGGCTGCTTGTCCAAGTGTAACAGTTATGTTTATCGCCTCCAAGGAGGAGAGCAGCCTCCCTCCAGTCTGTCTCTTTTACCCTCCAAATTCAGCACAAGGTGAGTGCTTTGTTCCCTTGCTAGCAAGTCCCGTTGCCACATGCAGACGCAGACACCCATTATTCAGAGTTTATGCTTTTATCTACATCTTTGGTGGGTACCTTGGCTGTTCGCTGAGACTCACCGGCATGAGTCCCATGCTGGAGATGGACCTGACATACATAGAAGAGTCTCAAGCTTAAACCTTCAAGGTTTACCCATAAGGATTTCTTCCGCGTGTAAACGCAGAGCAGCATTGCCCTGGCATTTCCTTAGTATGTGTGGTAAAAACTTGCAATTCATATTTCTTACCATGCTTTAGTATTTCTCCCTCATTACTCTTTACCTAGCAGGTGTGCTTATTTTAGGATGGGGAAGGAGAAAAAAGTGTGTCAAGCATACTAAAAAAAAGCAGAGGTCTTATTTAGGGGAGCGGTACTAATTTCCCTTGGTGAAAAATGCTCCATGAAAAAATAAATGGATATTTTTCTCTGTTTTACTCAATAGCAATTAATTCTACGTGGTCACCACAAGTAGGCTGATCAATTAATATTTTATGTTTCCGGTCAGCTTGACTTTACAGCTCATCTAAGCACCAGGAGAACCTAGCACTAAAGCTTTCCTTTTTGGCCTTTGTAATGCAAAACACCCCGCTGGCTGTCTGCATCCGAAATCGCTGCAGAACTTATTTTTACAGTGGTTTTTACAGAGGGGCAGCTTTCAGTGCTGTTGTAGGAGGTACGACTACACAGAAATAACCAGAAACATAAACTCTATTCTGGTAGGGATTAGCGTCACAGGGGAATGGTGCTCCAGTGGTACTTTAACCAGGATTGCAGATTCCTGACATGTTTTTGTCAACAATATCCGAATTGAGTAACATGAAACCATATTTTACTGTCACTGGGCATGGCGGTGTGGAGGGAGCAGCAGATGGCAGAGGCACCAGCAACGAATATGCAAGTGCCAGTCTTCCCCTACGGGCTGGGAGCTGGGTACAACACCCAGCTTGTGGCGGCATGCGGCTCCTCAAGGCAGCTCTAATAAGAGAGAGCCAGGGGACATATCTGTGAGGACAAACGATGAGGAAAAGGAAGAAAATCAGAACAACTTTCTCCAAGCATTGTTCTCAGACAGTTGTGGGTGAAAATGAGATTGATTTGTCGGCCTAAGGAATGTGTTTTTCTGTAGAAATCATATAAAGCTGTCGTGGTGTGCATGGTGCATCCTGTCTCCCTTAAACCAGTCAGCTCACTAAGTTCTTCAGCGCACGGTGTTTCATTGCAAGCCCACAGCATTCACAGCCCTGTTGCAGCTCTGAGAGGGAGCTGTGTCTGCCCTCTCCCTCAGCTGCAACAGTCCTGCAGCAGCAAACGCATCTTCAATTCTGCGACTGGCTGCTCCTGGAACAGGAAAGAAGGGAAGAACTTTGACATAATGCTTCCCTGACTTCGCAGGCTCCTCTTCTCATCCAGCAGTCATGGCTTGTGGAAAGCTGGGCGTGCTCAGCTTTATGACAAGAGGTAACGGGCACAAACTTGAACATAGGAAGTTCCAGCTAAACATGAGGAGGACCTTCTTTCCTTTGTGGGTGGTAGAGCACTGGAACAGGCTGCCCAGAGAGGTGGTGGAGTCTCCGACTCTGGAAACATTCCAAACCCTCCTGGACGCCATCCTGTGCAACCTGCTCTGGGTGACCCTGCTCTGGCAGGGGGTTGGTCTAGATGATCTCCAGATGCCCTTGACAAACCCGGTGATTTTGTGCTGCAGCAAAAGGGTACGGGGAGAAACATGGCCTGTGGTTAAAAAAATATTTGCATCAAAGCCATCAGCTGACATTTCAGCCATGTCATCGAGACATAGGGTGTGACCCCGTTTTCCCAACATCTGAAAATGGCCAGATAGCTAACATGCAGCCCACCCCTAAGGTACACATGAAGCCCTGCGAGGCTGGCACCGAGGGGTGGGAGAGGGCACCGAGCAACTCATGGATCCTGGGGACCAACGGCGTTAAACTGCCTTCAGTTGCAGAAAGCCTCTACAGCCTTCTCACGGTCAAGTCTGAGTCAGGTAAAATAAATAACTTTAGTGTCTATTAATTGAGTAACTTCATTACCAAGGAGACTATGTAAGTATGAATGCGTGAAATCAGATGGTTTTAAGTTTTTCTGGGCTTTTTAGGTTAGGGCAAGCACTTTAGGTCTCCCCTTTAGAGGTTAAGGTTGTTACTGAAATGTTTTCATTCTTTTCTTGGCACTTAGAGGTAGCTGCTATTTGTCGGATGTCTCCGTATTAATACACTGAATCAGGCACAGGTAAAACGCGATTGTGAGAAAAAACAGCTTTAATAATTTCTTCTTCAGTTCCTTTCTCTTTACTTCCTTTGTTTTTGAGCCCTTAGTTGCTGCATGAATCATATTTTTCCATCTTTGCTGTGCCCAAAACCAAAAGCTGTTTTTAAAGCAAAATGTGTGATTCCCAGGTAACTACCAAGCCTTGAAGTGTTTTAAAAAACGAATACCTTATGCTCATGATTAAAACACAGGCGTGATCAAGGCAGCTATGGGCAAATTATTTAATCTTGATAAAAGGAAGTCTCAGACTAGGCATTAAGGAGAATTCCAGTTCTAAGCATGAATAATTACATGCTGAGAGGGAGTGATGGCCAGAGCCAGGTCATTGACTGACCAGGGCATTTGCTAAAGCACCCACCTCCTAAAGTTATAAGGTCTGGGATTTTCATGTACTATGTGTATGCAAGATGAGGGGTTAGAGTGTGTTTACTGACAAAAAAATAAAATAAAGAGCAGGTCGTTCTCCAAATAAAACTCATTCTGAGATGCCTGGTTGAAAAATTCAGCGAAGTCATCGGCGGCACAAGACTCAGTTTTGGGGCATGACAGCCCCATTGCCTAGTCTCCAGCCTGGAGAAAACTGTGAGCTGCTCACCAGAGGAGAGGGTTACAGTGACGATCCTGCTACCAACAGGAATTTACCCGAGAGCTTGTTCACCATCAGAGATACGGACATGACTTCCTCTCTCTTTTGATGAGAAAAGGCTGTGTGCTGCTCTTTTCTCACAGTAAGCCTCAGATACTGTTTTTTTGCATTAAAAAACAAGAAAAAACAAAATAGGGGCCAGTCCATAAGGTCTGAGCTTGATTTAATAACAATTGATGCAAACATCCAAACTGCGGATAAATTACTGAAGGAAAATAATATAGTTCCTTACAGGTAGTTTAATTAAAAACAATGCATTACGCTAGAAGATCCTCTTTCTTTGTGCCAAAGAGGGAAGGCAGCGCTGGCACAAGAACTGATAGTGGCTTTCCAGTAGAACTGTGTCACTCAGTTTCCTCTGTCATTAAAAGCACGTTGCCTGCTCCAGAAACCACTCTGTTGCTTCTACTTGGTTGGCTTTGCTGCAGTTTATCCCCTCACTGCTCTTTATTATTTGTATAAATTGACGTGCCGCCCCAGACTCAAACATCCACGATTTAGTTGTAACGGGAGAAACAGATGCAGCCAGTGGAGCATCTCTGCATCCAGCCTCCTTCCAGGGTGCTGCCTCTGGCGTGCTTCGGGATGCAGAAGGGATGTGGGGCGGAGTCCATCCGTTGTGACCTCAAGACAAGCTGCCAAGGTTGGTGGCAACCGCCTTGCTGTTCTTTTAAAGTGCACATGAATGGTACTTAAGATCTGAAGAATAAAGGCAGGTCTTTAAGTTTGGAAAGTGTTCGGGATTCCCTGCCTTTGTCTTTGCTGAGGGTGGGGCGATCTGGAGGGTTGCTTGCTTTTCTTGCCACCCTCAGGCTGTCAGCAGCGCTGGCAGATACTGCTGTGGAGAGCAAAGAATTGCTCATGACCTACATTTGATCCCTCCACGTCGCCATGCTAACACTTTACTTGTCATTCACAGGCAGCTGTCTGGGGAATCATGATAGGAAAACAAGAGGAAGAAATTAAAAGGAGCTGCTTGGACAATCTCCGTGTTTACGTGGTGATGGGAGCACTGCAGAGGAGGTGTCAGCCTCGGTACTGCACAGACCCTTGTGATGTCGCAGTAGGAAGCACTTTTCATGGTTGACACTTAGAATTCACCAACCTCTTGGCCACCGCAACCACCTTTGACAGATGCTTTGGGGCAGCCACGCTCTCAGGCAGCCCTTGCAGTCATCAGTAACTGTCGTCCCTGCAACCCCTGCCAGGACAGTTTGGTGCAGATTCTGGGGACACCACGGGAGCCTTCTGCCTTTCATTTCCCTGCTGGATTACCAAAAGATCACTGAAACAGCAGAGAAAAGTATTTAGGAAACACATAGTAGGATTTAAAAGCAGTTTCCTCCATCGTGTTAGACATTCACTTACATTCTGCATCACGTAGAAGCTGAACAGCTGCTCTTTCTGGTGAGACAGTGCATTTTTCCAGCCCTGAAGTCGTTGGGCACTAGTAGAACTTTTTTCTCCCTACTTGGTGGTAAAGCCCTATCATTTCTTTCTGAGGCTCTTTCTGGCTTCTTTTCTAGAGTATGAGTGTCTCTGGATAAATAATTCTTGACCTGCAATTTCACACCTGCGTTTAAATGAGCTCCTGTGCATGATGTCTCTAGCTCTGCAGAGACACCTGCCCTCCTTCTCCTATTAAAAATAACTCGCTCATATCTGGCGTTTGCTTCTTGCCCACCCCTGAACTCCCAGTATCATCTGGGCTTGCATTAAACAAGACGAAGTACAGCTCACCTTCTGATCTCCTTGGGTTTTGCAACCAGAGAACGTGCCCATCAGCTGTGCTTGTGATTTTTATTGATTGCTAATTCCCTCCCACGGTGGTAGCAAAAGAGCTTTGTCCAGTGCTCGGCTTCAAAAAACTTTGGCATGAATCTCGTGGCGTGTCAGACAGCACGGAAATTCTCGTGTCTTCTCTACCACGCTGAAGAAATAAATCATCCTCTGATTCAATACATGCATGTCTGTGTGGATAACCATGCCTGCATATAAATGTGCAACAATAGTTATGTTCAGGTGCTAGGATATTTGTGGCAGATTGTAATTTTGGCTCTGTGGCTGTACATCAGAAGTTGAAGGGGAATCTACTAGAGCAGGATAGGTCCCTCTGGGGCTTTGGAAGATGTAAAGTGTTTGGCTTTTACTGTAGTTATGGCAGAAGCATGTGCGAGAGCAAATTTGTTCTTCAGCAAAATACGTGAATTTATTTATTACACTTAAAAAAGAAAAAAATACCCGAAAGAGGACCTCTTACTCTCGGTCACGGGCTATGGTGAAAAATGATCCCCAGTTGCGCAGCACCACTCCCTGTTCTTCAGCTGGGCAAGGTTTAGTTTTTTTAAATCTATGGATGACCGACACAAAGACCTTCAGAGCCCGTATTGCATGGTGGGTGAAGCAAACTGCTCGTGTAGGTGGTAAGAGCTGTGAAGTCCGTGACTCCAGTTGATGTAGCACTGAAACAGCTATGCTAAGCCGGGTCGATAAAGAAGCCAGGCTCCAAAATGGAATTAAATAATTATTCTCAATTTCTTTGACTTCAGGAGGACACTATTAGAGAAAAAAAAGCCTGGATTACTGGCTGGCTGACATTTTCCTCTGAGCCTCTCCAGTTTTGGTTTAGCTCTTTTATCTCGTAAACCCCAGAGCTTTTTAATGTAGAATGTAATGGCATTCAAACGCAAATTTAATTTTGACAAGTAATCTGTCTTCCTTTCCTTTTCTGGAGTTGGGTTATAATCCTCTTATTGCTGTGTTCAGCTGCATTATATGGATGTACTTAAAATCCTCACCACTCTAAAAACTTTCAAAGAAAGAAGAAGAAAAATAAGGACAACTGCCAGCCTCAAGCAAGGAATACTTTCTTATCAAAAATTTCATTGCCGCTGATTTTTATGAATCCCTGCATTATACTTCGACTTGGCTCTGTGCTTCCTTTCTTTTGCTCCATCATAATTCTTAGAATCACCCAGCGAGTGGAATTTGCAGGTCTTCTCCAGCACTTCTGTTTGTCTCTGCAGGCTGTTTCTGGACAATGTCTGCAGGGGAGCTGTGCCCCTCCTTTTGCTGATAGCCTTCGGCTACCAACACACTCTGGGATGAGGATACTGCCATCCAAGTATTTCCTACTAGGCATCAAGCATTGCAAAAAAAAAAAAGTTAAACCAAATCACACAGAAAGGTTAATGCAGTGCAGTTTCAAAGACATTAATATCAGCAGACAAAAAAAATAAATTTGTTTTTACTACATTTCGCAAACTCCAGGTCCCAGAGAACAACATCGGGATGACAAACAATTGAAATCGTTGCTTATTTCCGACACAGCAACATCTCACCCTATGCTGTTGCCCTGACTCGTACCAGCTCAGAGCTTACCCTGAAAATATCAAATGTAAATAGCATCTTCTATTCCTAAGAAAAATCTGTGCTTTCTGAATGTGGAATGTTGTCACAAAAAGCCTTAAAATTTGGAATGTCCCTGTCACTTTGCAACGACTCAGCTGATAGTTCATTATTCCAGCAAGTAAATACCTGAGTCCTGCAGAACTAAAATGTACAGCTTGAAGCATTGATAACCTCTCACTGGTAAAAAAGTATTTCTCATTCCCCCTTTGTTAAAAAAATTATTACGTATAAATACATGTATTTACAAATGTCAGCATCAAAATAAGAAGAAAAACTATTAGCAGTGCTGTGGGCCTGGCAGAGATGGAAATGGATTAGTTTTACGCAGGAGGTCAGAAAGAAACTACGTGAACTAAATGGGGCTTTGCTGCCGGGTGAGCTGGTGATGAAGCTAAATAGGGTAAGTCGGGTGGCGCCCCCTAAGATAACATGTTCAATCAAGCTTCAGACTGGAGCCCTGTGTGCTCTGTGGAAAACTACTGTACAATCTTCAACGGGCAAAATGGTGAAACCACTGTCTTTTACTGGTTCCGTGTGTTCTTTCCTAGGTTACCAATTCATTTAACTCAGGATCTGTCAAGGGAAGGGATGATGATTTAGAGCATTAGTACTGGTCTAGGTATGGGGAGCAAGGTGGCATTTAGTTAGGGTTTTTATTTTCAGCCACTTTTGCTTGTCTGCCACTGAGTTCTCTGAAATAAACGCGCTATTGCTTGCCTCTTTTTTGACTATGGACTACTACACCTTGGCCATGCTTCTGCCTGCATTCCCACCTAATCACCAATGGACCTAAACTGTAGGGTCTTCTGTGTTGCTGACTACAAGAACACCATAAAGCACTCACTGCTTTAAAATCCTCCCTTAAGCATCTATAACCACATGAAACCTGATGGTCAGTCGACGTCTTCTTCACGGACTTTAAGCTTGACTCCATTGCTGCACTTTTCTCTGTCTCTTTAGCCCCGACAAAGAGGGAGGATTTGCAGATGCCATGCCACTATGCAGAGATGCTCTTCCCTCCCTTGGAATAGCGAATGCCTGTGTAATGACTGCCTGCTGAACTGGAATTGGAAAAAAGTCAGCTCACTCCCCAGCCACAGCAATTTATCTGCCTCCACTTTTGCTAATCAAGGACAAGCTCTGCTCTTAGAGCAGGGTAAATTGCTTTCTCTCGGGCTGCTGTTGCTCCGGATGTTTCCTACCAGCCGCCTAGTGTATGCTGTTCTGAACATTTGTGTTAGTAAAGAGATGATAAGCACTGGAAATTCATCTCTTCCGGAAATAAAGATCAGATCAACCTAAGCACAATGTAAGCCTTATTGCTTTCATAAGGCAGATTACTTGGGCTGAAAAATTGTTACTCTCTACCCCGTGGATTTGATTGCAGATTTGGCCAAGTGCAACACACTGTAAGTAAGCATATCTCCATAGCTCTGGTAAATTATCTAAGAGATCTAACGCTGAGAATAAGGAGAGAAGGGAAAATACCATCCCAGTGTTATTGGATTAGCTTAATGTATTTTTCTTATCAAGTTTAGCAGGGTGTTTCCGAACAGGGTAGCCAAGGATTCATCCATCACTGCACAATGTTCTGCAGTTGGTGCGACATTACCGTCTCTCGCTCACGTTTGCTGCGTTAGGATGATTCACTGCAGCTCCCCACTCCCTTTTGTCATCCGTCGGACCAACCCACAGCTTTTAGAAACCGTTTCACTAAAGCTTTTCAAGCATATTTCAGTTCAGCAAAACCCAGGTAAGGAACTAAACTGTCTCCCTGCTTGAAATGTTCGTGCCTTGGGTTTAACACAGGCTCCCACTCTATTTCCACTTACTGCAGTGCCTGAGCTGGGTGCCTGCAGCTCCCAAGAAAGAGTGCATGTTGGGTGCTGCAGGAGCAAAAACAGCCAATGGTCATCTGCATAACTACTAAAAGAATCCATTCCTTCCTTCTGTTGACAGCATTTAAAACTTGAAACAATAAAAGCTAATTTTTTAAATAAGCCATTTGGTTTTTGCAATAGAGGAGGTTCGTTATGAACTATTTATTCTCTATCTCAGCTGCTTTGTCACCTAATATCATAACACAAAGCTCCCAAAACATAATTGCCAAGAATAATCCAAGAAAAATTGCAGGAAAGATCATCACGGTGAATTTATTCAAGATTATTTAGGAAAATCATAATTACAGTAACAATTCTGCTTTATACATCCCAGTATGTATTTTCAGGAAGGAGCGTGAAGAGCAAGAACTGAAACTGCATTACCATTTGAACATATCAGCAGCAACTAAAGATTTCTAATGGTATGGCAAGTGCCAATCTTCTAGAGGGGCAAAACAATGGAAATCAAGTCCCCTTAATAAAATGTGTAGTAAATATAGGATTTTAGCGTGTGTCATGAACAGTCTTTTAGTGGAAAACAGAGTATAACCCAAAAGTCACTCCCTATACAGGAACCATTTAAAATTGTGTACATATGCATTAGTGGTTCTTGCTTGCCTCAGGGCAGGACAGGTAGTTTCCTGTTCAGCTGTTGTATTCTGGTCGAATATTGCAATGTCTGACACCTCTCTGGCTGTTAAAAAACGTGTCTGCTACAGTGTGGCCCCTCAGCTGATGCCCATAAGACAACTGTCCTGATGCCTAGAATGGGAAGAGATTCATCAAGTCCAGCAGGGGTGAAATACACAAGCTAGCCTCTCTGCAAAGCAAGGCTGATTTGTGGATTGTGAAAAGGAGAGGACATTGACTCTTGGGTCAGATGGAGAGGAAAGAGAGACAGCCTGGAAAAAACACACCATTCCAGAAAAAAAGTCCTGTTACCTGTTCTTCTTCTCTCTTCCCTTTAATATTAAAGTAATAACAGTACATTTTGTGGAAAAAGTAACCCTATCAGGACTGCTCTTTTATCACTTGCTGAATGAAGGGTGAAAGACAAACAGAGAAACATCACTGTGTACTTGGGAGTTAATGATGGAAGGTACAGTCTGATCCCAGCACTGGAGGAAAAGCTTAAAGGCTACTTTTTTTAAACTAAAAATATTTGCATCAATATTAGCCTTCTGTAAATGCTTCTAAAGGCATGATGAATTGGGGTTTTACAAATTTCTGTGGAATCTTGAGAGCAGCAAGGGCATCTGAAGAAAAATATTTGGATGGGAAACTTATGTCCTCCAGGCTGGCAAGATGTAACAGTGACACAGATTTTCTTGTTGCTGCAAAGCTTTCTGTATAAAGATTATGAAGTCCTTTATGCCTTCCCCTTCTTCTCCCGTCCGTCATTTAACTGGCTATGTTTTACATGGTTCATTAACGCAATATTGATATATACATTCCCAAATAAGCCAGAAGGTTTATATTTGACCTGGGCCCCCTGTTCACTGTAGATGCTCCAAAGGATTTGAAGTGATTACATTGGACAAGAACATTGCACTGTTCAAACAAAATCGGATGCAAGCATTTAAATTTTAAAACACACTGCTATTTTTGTGCCTTTGAGCCCAAGAAAACACCAGTTTAGCTCCTTTCATGGTCTTGGAGCCTTCTCCTCCCGAGATGGAGATGTTTCATCAGACGGCTTGGCTAGGACTGCACAGAAATAGCCCCTTCCTCTTCGAGTTCCCAACTAGGAGGACAGACATCCCTGGCAGACTGCCGGCAGAGATCTGGGGTGTCCCTGTGCCGTTCACCATCTCACCAAACAAGTCCTCTGCTCCCAGCCAGCTTACCAAAAGCCACCATATCTAGTCCAGGGAAAAAGTATAAAGGTTACATTTTGTCCCCGTTGGATAGGATTTTTATTTCTCCTTTTTGGTTATTGTGGAGTGAGGGGAAGAAAAGGAGAGGATTTAAAACGATGACTGCACAATAAATGGCAGCTTCCCTGTTAATGTGCTCAGTGCCTACAAAAAGCTGCTACAGAAGGTTTAAATTTGATGGGATATATAACCTTTCCCTTTCCTGCAACTAGCTTAACTCCATCCGCTTCTTGCCCTTTTCCAGTCATGTGCTGAAAACCCAGGGAGCGGGTTCATAAGAGGCACAAGTCTTTGGGCAGCAGGAGGGGACGGACTGCTCCCAGGGGACCGGTGTGAGTCTCTGAGTTCCCTTTCTGCCGTGTAGATCCCCAGGGTCAGAGATGAGGATATACAGTGAAAGAAAACCTGTAAAAACAACTAGAGCGGAAGACAGGACTGCTGAAAATCAGACAAAACAAGGTGAGACACAGCCCAAATTCTCATGTGCCGAAAACTCCTCAGGGTACTCCCTTGGATTGCTCTGAGAAAATGTTTTCCTCTGCAAAGTCTATTAAAGAGGCTTCCAAAACCAAAAAGTAGAGGGACGGATCCTTTAGTGACATAAATAGGCCTGGTCTTATCTCTTCAGATTTTTTCTTTGAATTTCCTACAGTCTTTAACCCCACAAAAGCCAGCACACACTTCTGTACATCCAAGTCTCAATAATTTGTCTTTCGTATACCCTCTACGGTCTTCTCGTGATCCGCACAGCTCATCCCATCTGAACGTCTCCCAACTATTCTGGCTCCCAAGTCTACAGGAACCATCGCTGGCTGATTTGGTAGGCGGGAGAGTTACCTGGGAAAACAAGATGAAGCAGCCGTCTTGACTCTGTTACCAGCTCCACACCCAGGAACAATGATACCATCCAAATCTGACAGGAGGAGAGAGATTTTTTAAGGATATTTCCTTGGCTTTACAGAAAAAAGGGGTTAGATCAAGAAAGACCAAAGTTAAAGGCTCCCTTTCTCAAACCCTGGCATAATAATTAAGAGCCTAGACTTGCTGCATGGTTAAGCATGGAGAGAACTGTGGTTAGAGCCTGGGATGGTGAAACGCTTCTCCCATCCAGCGTCTCTACAAAGAACCAACATGGAAAGAGTGGAGCCACCTGTCCCTTGCAAACCCCTGAGCTTTTAGCTGTCCTGAGAGGTCACTAACAAGAGGAGAAAGGCAGATCCTGGTGTGTCTCCGTGGGGACCAAGATCAAGAAGCACAGGGATTTTCCATAACATCTTTTTGCTCAGTCTGAAAGGAAGCACTGAAAGCCTAGCAAAGTGTTAGATAAAAGTGAAAACATTGAAGCACTTTTCAAAACACCACTGTGTACCTATTAATTGCAATATTGGATCTTCTGTCTTTTCCATCAGGTTTCTAGCAATACGCAAGCATCCAGCTTTTTTATTTTCCAGCTAATGAATCAGCAGCATTAATTCCAGTCAACAAATGTGGGAATGTCAAAAAAATGCTGTCCTGTTCTCTTGGATAATTTATGAAATTAACCTAGTAGATAGTCATTAGTAGCGCATTTAATCATAGAGATATAAAATGGTTTGTGTTCAAAGGGACCTTTATAGTCCATCTATTCCAATCTCCCTGCCCATGAGCAGGGACACCTCCCACCGGACCAGGTTGCTCAGAGCTCCGTCCAACCTGACCTGGAATGTTTCCAGGGATGGGGCATCTCCCACCTCTCTGGGCAACCTGGGCCAGTGGTTCAGCACTCTCAGCGTAAACAATTTCTTCCTTCTATCTCGTCTAAATCTTCTCTCTTTTAGTTTAAAGCCATTACCCCTTGTCCTATCGCAGCAGGCCCTGCTAAAAAGTTTGTCCCCATCTTGCCTGCAGCCCCTTTAGGGACTGGAAGGGGCTCTAAGGTCTCCCCGGAGCCTTCTCTTCTCCAGGCTGAACAAGCCCAACTCTCTCAGCCTGTCCTCACAGCAGAGGGGCTCCAGCCCTCGAATCACCTTCATGGCCTCCTCTGGACCTGCTCCAAGAGGTCCATGTCCTTCTTGTGCTGGGACACCCAGCGCTGGAGGCAGCACTGCAGGGGGGTCTCCCCAGAGCGGAGCAGAGGGGTAGGATCCCCTCCCTCGCCCTGCTGGCCATGCTGCTGGGGATGCAGCCCAGGATGCAGGTGGCTTTCTGGGCTGCCAACGCACATTGCTGGCTCACGTCCAGCTTTTCACCCACCAGTGTCCCCAAGTCCTTCTCCACAGGGCTGCTCTCCATCCCTTCATCTCCCAGTCTGTATTGATACCGGGGGTTGCCCTAACCCCAGTGCAGGACCCTGCACTTGGCCTTGTTGAACCTCACAAGGTTCACACGGGCCCACTTCTTGAGCCTGTCCAGGTCCCACTGGATGGTATCCCATATCTCAGGAATGTCAACCACACCTCTCAGCTTGATTTCATTAGCAAACTTGCTGAGAAGGCACTTGATCCCACTGTGTATGTCATTGATGAAGATATTAAACTGCATTGGTCCCGGTAAGATCCCTGAGGGACACCACTTGTCACCGTTCTCCATCTGGATATTGAGCCGCTGATTAATCCAGCGCTATGTCAGACAAATTGGAACACCACACGGAAATGGATACATATCGTATAATCAGAAAAGCAATAAAAGCACTTTTTCCCGTTCATTATCACTGGCCACGGGCTATATGGGAAAACTGGATTTGGAAACAAGGCAACACACACAAAAACTCGGCTGTATACATTCCCTGCAGCACTTCTGCCCGCAGGGCTTTAAGTGGCATCTGAGTGATGCTCACCTGGCATCTTGCTGTGAATGTGTGCAAGCTGAGTAATTAGCATTTGTTACCTAACCCCATTAAACTCTGAAAGGCACTTGAGCCTTCCTTCTTGCTCATCCATGCTGGGCTTGCGTTATTTAATACATGTGCTCTGGCAGTGTCCAGCTAGACCCTGAACTTGCAGGAGCCCAAACGCTTTACCTGCAGCCCAAGTCCTGCCCATCTGTGTGCACACTGCCTTGTGCTCTGGAGTTTAAGGGAGGTTTCTCCTGTGGGGCGAAGGAAAAATGAGGAGAAACAAAAGGGCTGGAGTAGTTGGTCAAGACCAACCAAAAAAATGGATTAAGTATCTTCTATTTCTTGCTTTTTCCAGTAGCTTGAATGTCCCTGGCAGGTGCCATCTTTCTGTGATCCCTATGAGAGCCGGGTTCTGCAGGTATATTCTTGCCATGCACAAAGTCTTCCCTTTTATCTTCTTGACTCTCTTTTATACTTAAATAAGCAAATACATCAGAGGATCATTTCAAAGGCATGACTACAAATAAATCTGAAGGGCCTTTTAGCTCTTGAGAGTTTCTTGCCTTATTCCAAACAAAAAAACGAACTGATTTCATGGATGCTGTGCTTTCCCTCTGCTGCGCCAGATCCAGCATGAGGTCCAATCCTGGTTTGCAGTAGCTCCTGCCTTTATCCTCCCAGTCCCAGCATCGTTTGGAGTTTATCGGGGCAAAGGGAAAGGCATGCAGCGGGCTCCCCTTTCCATCCTTCTCCAGGATGGGTTTGCCTCCATCTCAGGCAGGGGTTCGGGGGAGCAACACTCTGGACTGATGAGCTGATCAAGCAGAGGGACTGTGGGTTTTAACTTAAAAAAAAGATCGTGAATCATAGTTCGCAAGAAAAAGAATTAAAAAAGTGCCAACTGGGCAGTATGGCGGTTTTGAAAGTCTCTGATAGGCTTTGATTGAAGTATTGCACTACAGAGGGTCTGCTGGAAAAACCTGAATGATGGCGCCATGATTTGGCTCAGCATACCTGGGTTTGTGTTACTTAGTAGTCAGCTCCGTAGAGGGACAAATTCAGGGCAGCAGAGCTCCAAAAACACAAGAGATTCCCATTATTCCAGATATTGCATTTTTCTTTGCTTTTAACGCCTTGAGAAACTTTTTTATTTTACTCCATTGCTATTATTTGCTCTACTTTAAATGATGGAAACATCAAGCCCATGGTGAATTCTGGCTCTTCTCCAGGCGAGCAGAGGACAGCCCTGGCACCCGCGAAGCCCCACTCGCTTTTGAACTGTCCTCCTCTCCCTTCCCCCAACTGAAAGTCCCATTAATTGCACTGTTTTTTACTCCGAGGAACTACTACGCTATATGCTCCGAATGAGGTTTCAGTTCAGATTTTTTATCCCCAGGCTAAGGGGTGATGTACCATTTAAAAAGGTTGGTATATGTATGCCGCACCCTAAAACTAGAGGTCAGGGGTTTGTTGGTCATAAATACTCAATCTGCACAGACTGGGTCTTTTAAACACCCTTTTAAATAATTATGACAGTGCTTCCATGGCTGCAGGAGAATGTTTTTATGGTATTAAGAGAAAAAAATATCTTTCTGTATCTAATTCTCAGCATGAGGCATTTTCATGTATTATGCATCACTAAGTGTTGTTTCTGGCCGCTCTTTGTGGAGTCTGTACTGTATCACGGCGGAGTTCATGAATTCGGGGCTGTGAAGAGCCCTGGCATTTGCTTCACTGCATCGGGCACAAGCCATGGGGGGGGGCTGTGTTTGATATCCCAACAGCCTGGCATTGGGGCATTGTGTGTTTGTGCAAGGCGAGAGCAGGGATACTGCTAGCTCTTGTCCGCCTGGGACAAGAGCTCCTTACTGGCCCACATACAAATCCGCTCCTAAAACACTTTTTTCTAGAAGCTGAGGATCCATGGAGGGAAGACCCCCCCACTGTTTCTCCTCTCTTAAAGAAGGAGCAAGTTTGTGCTATGGGCACGTGGTTATGCTGCTATTTATCATCTCATGGTATTTTGCTGTGACGTCTCGAAGCGCAGAGCATCATCAACACAAGCTTTAGAAAAACGTCGCCTGTCTTTCCCAGTGCAATTAGTTTCAGTCACAGCTGTGCCCTGCTGCCTCCTGAAAGAAATCACCTGATCCTGTGGAAATCTTCTGCAAGGGAGAGCGGCTGGGCTGGATGCGTTCAGCGGGATGGAGTCAGAGCTGTGGCCAAACATCAGTCCCTTGGTGCTCGGACTCCCCCGATACCACGCGATTGCTACTGGAACGCGAAAATCATTTCTGCAGATCAACCTGGGGGACCACAGTGTGAGCTAGCAGGGAGGTCAGAAAGCTGGAATCTCTCATAGATCTAATCAGCTTCTAATTAAAATGGAGATGGACTTTTGTCCCTATGCAGAATGGCACAAATGAGCCTTACTGACACATCTTCCCAGATGCTGCTTTATTACACTTAGCTCTCTAATTTTCAGACGTGCTTACAGTTTAGGAGAAAGTGCTCCATCAGTTCGGTTTCCCAGGACTCATCAACCTGTATCGTGAACTTAATCTCCCATGTGAATTCATTTTTTACATTGTGAGGGGAAGGAAACTGGGCTTACTACATCTAAAGAATCTGCATCGAAATTGACCCCAGCTCTAAAGAAATAGGAGAATGATGGAAAAGTGAATGGATGCATAGCATGCAGACAGAGCAGGATGTCATAAGCTTCATTTCCTTAGGAAATCAGTTTTAAAATTAAGACTAATCAGTGTTAAAATACACTGCAGTTGCCATAGACCAAATGATAGTATAATGTACTCTGTATATTACAGTCTCAATAGCAAAGCAGCATCTGCTACATGAAATGTGTGTGTCACCATATGTAGGCAGCATAATGTGGACTCAAATTAAATAAAAACATTTCAGGATATATTTTCCTATATGCAGTCTGGGCCCTGGGAAATGCTATTTACTCTAAAGTTCTTAGAAGTTGGCTAAAAGGCTGAATGTAAGCAGTGCAAAATTTTTTTATAGCAACCTAAGGTGTTTGTCTGCACTTCTCTCCCTATGAGCCAATATTACTTCTGGAAACTGATGAATGTATTGGTTTTGGGTTTGATTTTTTTTTATTTTATTTGTCTGAGGCTTTTTGCATGTTTCCAGTATTTGCAAAATGTCTGAGAGGACAGAACTTCAAACAGAAAATACTGCTTTCCATTCTCCAGGAATACCATGGAAAGTCTTGGCGAGTACACCAAAGCCTCATAAACCAATCACATGCACTGTTATCCATGTACCAAAATAAAAAGAGGTAAAGTGCAAAATATATTGACTGTCACTTTCCAGCCTTTTTTGCCGGCTGGAATCTTTCCCAATCAAAGATGCAAAATTTAGTGCTATTTTGAAGAGATCAAGGTGTTGAACTGCACTAGACAATCTTCCCGTGTGATTCGGGCTCTTTGAGTCTCTGATGTTAGTTGTTATCCTCCTTGACCCGTAGTTATTGATATGAAAATGTGGTATAAAGTGTGGATTCCCTCAAGGTGTCACAAACACCAGGAATATGCTGGAGGTTTTGCCTGGCTTGGGTATTAGATGATTTTGTTATCTTAATGTATTGATCCTTGTGTGATATTTTTAAGACTGCTGGGAAGCTTGCAAGCCTTTTAAATCCTGCTAATGTGGATTTTGTTTTCTTTCGATGAGACTAATATCATTTGCAAAAAGAACTTAAAAGTGCCAGGAAGGAAGGCGATATTTGCACAATTGCAACAGGCTGCGTGAGGAAATTCTGCCCTCCTGCTCCAGCTTTACCTGACATGCCGTTTTATCTCTCTTGCTCAGGTCCTTGAATTTGAATAATGAAAATGCAAGGAAAGGCTCTCTTTTACTCTTTAAAAGCAGCAAAACAACATTTGCTACTGTGAGGCTTGGACTGAAGCATTTCATGATGGGAAAAATATGACCGTACCAGAAAGCACAGGAAAACACAAAGCTGTAAGTGGAAATACCTATGCAATCATGTGAAAATTTTGGATACACCTGTAAAGACTCCGAGAAGCTGCTAAGAAAGAAAGGCAAAATATCTGTATGCTTTTTGCGCTGGGAAAACGGAACTCAAGACAAATTACAGGGAGAAGATCGTAACAAATCTATTCCTGCCAGAAGCAGTGCTGTTGACAGCAGACTTTGCCTTGGGATTGTCTGAGACTTCTTGTGGCGAAGGGCAAAGGACTTGGCATCTCGCAGAAATCAGAGGCGCTTAGCTGGCTGCAGTGCCGAGGCTGGATTCCTTCGAGGATGCTGTCTCTCACATCCATCCACCCACCACTGCTGTGCTCTGATTCAGCGCAACGAACAATGAGATGAGCTGCAAAAGTTACAAAAAGTCAATCTGGATGGGGTTTGTTTTTTCTGTTGACATTAGCTCTGTCTTTTCCAGTTCCCTTCCCACTGTGTCTTCTGCACCTCGCCATTTCTTCAGCTGCTGTATTATTTCTTCTTTCTGATGAAAAGGCTGGTTCTTACCATTCCTTGCACATGCTACTGATTTCTGACCTGTTCTCTCTTGGTGTCCCTGAAGCATTAGTGGATGAATTGAAGTCTGGTGGTGTTTGCTCCTCATCCCACTACTGAGCATGAAGGTGAAGAGTGCAAAGAATGAGAGATGCTTTCTTAAAAAAAAAAGTAAAAAAGGCATGCCATGTTTTCAGATGCATGAATGCACCTTGCTTTTTATTCCTATCTCCTCTGTCCTTTGGCAGCATTTTGAATTTCCGGTGCTGAGAGAGCAGGTGAAAACACATGGGAAGTGGCCTTGCCTGACTTCAATCAACTGTGCAAAAGATCAAGTCCTCAGAGAAGGAGGTAAATCTGGATAAGTTGCCTGAAAAGAACAGAAATTGGCCCTAGGTTGGTTACAGCACTTGAGGTTATGGGAAGATACTGAGGCAGCTTTTCCAGTGTCCATGTGGACATTCATTCTGCAGTGAAGACATGACCAGACTGTGGCCGTGTTGTCTAGAAGGAAGCATTTGCCAAAGCATCGTGTCCCTCCTGGATAGAGGCTGCTGATGACACCCCACAGCTCTGATCACCAGCAGCCACTGCCGATGCTGTGATCAAGTCCCTTACCCTGAGCGTTAGCTTTGCCTGTGCCCAACACTCAGGAAAAAAGCATAGTCTTCTCCAATTCTCGTTTCCATTTGGAGCAGGGAGAGCCCTACTCCTGCTTCATGGTTTTTCCTACAGAGTCTGTGTGGGGATGGAGGGTGCGTGGTTTTTTGTTTTTTTTTTTCAACTTTCTGACTTGGCTAATTCATGCCAGCTTCACGATCAGTGCACTCTGCATAACCATAAAGGCTCTCCTGCTCGCTGGTGTTCGTCAACACTTGGGATCAAATGCAAAACCCACCAACATGAATGGGAAGGCTTTAAGGGGCCAGTTATTGATGATGCGTTCAGCAGGGGCAGTGAAAGAGCAGCGAGAACTGCAGGCTCAGGGGCAATTTGCAATGTCCAGATGAAGCCCCCTTGCCTGCATTGGCCTAACAGAGTTCGTCAGCTTGGAGCCTCTGTTGTTATTGGACAACGATAGCTGCAAACAAGATGTTTCTGGACATAAACAGTGTGTGTGCACATGTAGACTCATTTTTCAAGATGGCAAAAAATAATAAACAGCCTGAAAAATACCCTGGGGCAACGGAACCATATATCCTGGCATCATATGTGGGTTTTACTGTTCCATGACAATTTGTTTTGCTATTCATAAAAAAATGTTACTGCTGTTACCTTAGCAACAGCTGCATCACGTTATTATGATGCTCCGCCAGAGGTACATGAACCCTGCATTAAAGCAGCATGTACATCTCCGTGGTGCCTTTACCTCTGGAAGGGGACAAGAGCTGCGCCTGCACACTAGCCAATGACACTACAGATGTTGGTAATGAAACAAGAGGAAATACATTAATTTAGAATTACTCGACACTGCCTGATCGTGGCCCAGAGCCTCTTTGGACTACGTACTGTATAATCTTGTAACAAAAGTGTGGTATTTTCCAAATGTATTTTCAATTAGGGAAGGAAAAGCACATGAAGTGACCACGGACAGATTAGATATACAGCTTTGTTCAAGTGTCTCCACTCCGACTGTCCATATCAGCATCTTCTACAAGAGTTGGCCAATTTTCCAAAGAACAACAGGTTTCGTCTGCTTTTCTGTTGATGTTAATAAAAACCACCAATGGAGAAATTCGTCACCAGTATCTGCAGCTGGGATACCGAAGCAATTCTTAACAAGTGTAAACTCTATGGCACAGGAAGCCATGGTGGCATCCAGGTTGCCAGAAGAAAACGTCCTGTGTTCATCATTGACTGTGTCTGCTTGAAATTGGCTGTTTGGGTGCATCGCACAATTTCTTCTGAGGCTAGATTTCCCAGTCCTTCAGTATCAGATGCTACTAACCCATTGCTGTATGTTGAATGAGTGCTCCCAGAGGGGGCTTTGCAGCGAGTCTTCCTGTCACACATGCTGAAACCACACAACAGTGATGGTTGTTCCTGTCATTTCTCCCTCTGATATTTTTCTGACACAGGTTTCAATACTTTGGGTCTATTTGGAAAATCAATTTTACATTGGCCAGCTCTTGAAAGGCCACCTGCAAAATGTAAGCTGAGCCAGCGGTCCCTGGAGGGGACAAGATCTATCTCACCTGATTTTATGAGTTTGGTGAACGGGGAGGAGAAGGAGAAGTTTTACTACTATATATCTCTAAATGGTCTCCTTGGTATTCATGTTGTTGGAGCAGTGCAGTTCAATCGCAATGCTCAGTTTGGTTATTTGCCAGCAGGAAGTCGATGTCCTCCCACCCAGAGCATGGAGAGATTTTTTGTGGATGGTGAATTCTGCTGGGTGATGCTGGGTGGCTTGTCCAAGTTCAACCATCAGCAGAAGCAAATTAAAATGGTTTTGTGTCCCTTGGAGCTGCTGCAAAGCCTGTCCCATGAATTTGATTGCCTGTTTCACACCAGTGAGGATTTTGAATGTGGAACTTATTCATGGTTGCTCTTGTAGTCACAAATTGCTTTGTATTCTTCCTTGCTTCTACAAGCAGGGAATGAAGCTAAATACAAGGCCTTAAGAACGGCTGGTGTCATCACATTCAGCTTGGGTTGCTGGAAGTCTCCCAATACTTTGTCCAAATTATTGCAAGTGGAAGAGCTCTACTGTTCCATTGAGTTTGCTTTCTTTTGTCCTCTGGGTGTATCTGTGTTGCCGAGAGCGGACTTTCACCTCCCAGGTTTTCCTAACCGCCACTCTGGCTCCTGTGAATCAACACAAGCACGCCAGTGTGATGGCCCTGGGAGTGTCCTTCCTTTGTGTGAGGCAGCACTTGACATCTCAACAAAGAGAAATTGGGCAGAAACAGTATGATCATTCGCTGCTTGGGGGACCAGGCAAGGAATGCCCTTCCCAGAAAGAAATTCACTCTGCCACAGTTTTTTTTCTGCAGGAGGTGCCCGTGCCGGGAGCAGCAAACTGCAAAGCTGTGCATAAGGAGCATTTTAACATCCACGTTTTCAGTAAAGGGTCATCCTGGTACATCTGACACAAAATTTTTAGGGGAAAAGGCACAAAAAAAAGACGGGAAGCCGTTTTCAGTGCATTTATACAAAAAGTGTACATATGAATTTGAAATTAGGTCTTTTGAGAAAATTGCTTTTGAGTTGCGCCTTTCTGTAAGTAAGCAAGCTATTTTCAGCGTGCTTGGGATAGCTTTCAGCAGCAGAGAGGAAGAGAGCAGGACCCCAGCGAGCAAGAGGCACTTTGGTCTGCGAGAGGTTTTTCAGAGAGATAGCATGTGTCCGGTTACAAAGCCAAGAAATCTCCCAGCGAGGGAGACCAGCAGCCAGTTCTTTAAGGGGAAAATAGACTTTTTTTCTTTGAATCTAGATCGTCATACAGGGCAGAGAGAAGTAGGCCGTGTGAATCAAGGTCCACCATCTGGTCCTGTGCAGAGAAAGCAGTGAATGGGGTTCTGCGAGATCCACTGTGAAAGGACCAAACCAGCCGTAAAACAGCCCAGAGCGGGCAACGGTCAGGCAGGAACTGGCTGCTAGGGCAGCTTCAGCATCCTCTGTTGAGACCCAAAGAGGGGACAACATATTTGTCCCCCAACGCACAGCAGCACCACCTCAGCTCTCCCAGCTGTCCGCATGGTGGCTCTGCACAGTCATCCGGTTCCCGGTACAGAAGAAAGGGCAGTCTGCTGTTCCTTGCCCACATAGTGCTTTTGTATCGGGATACATCCCGGCATTGGGCTGCCGTGGAGGGCAGTGCTCTCTGGAGAGCAGGGTGCTAGCCTAATTGTATTTTGTAACTGAAGAAGAGAAACCAGGAGTGTTTTTATCGCCTCTCCTGCATCACAACTGGGTTTTATTGAAAGCATCAAGGAAGAAATTTCTGGAGAAGCCAGGATGCATCTTTCGGAAAGGCTCTTTGCTCTGATTAACAATGTCAAGCAACAGAGAGGGCACTGTGACTTCAGCTGAGTTTTTTTTCACAGTCTGATTACCCCCCCGAGGAAAAAAAGTCCTATTTCTACTCCAGACTGTGGACCCTTGTTTTGAATATGTCAGCTAAAGGAGCCTTCATGTTCAGAAACTTTCCCACAAGGAGCCTCCCTCTTGCTGGCGAAAGAGCTGGAGCATCTTTAATCTATCTCTGTGTGTAGGTTCTCCAGACTTTGAACCCTTTCCAAAGTTCTGGAGGTATTTGTCAAACTTCAGCTAAGGCAATGCAGGAATCAGAAGATCTGAGTTGTGTTCCCATGCTCGTCTGCTGCACAACACTAGGCAATTCTTTTTATTTCTCTTTGTTTCTCTGATATACATCATGGGAGTGGAGCTTCATGGGACAGCGCTTTTTCCTGGAGGAAAGCCCTCCCAGGGGCTCACACTCTGGAGCCTGAAGCTTGAGTTCAGTAACAAGGTTCTTGATATTAATAGAGAAATATTTCAAAAGAGGAATAAATTAAAAGAAAATACAGAGCTGATTCTTTTCTCATTTATTGACATGCAAACCGTGATTATTACCATGAAGGTCAAAGCAGCAAGATGTGTATAAAAGCAAATAGGAAGAAAAGACCACTTCGCGATGTGCTGCTGATAATTTGAAAAAGGTGCTGTTTGAGAGTCTTATCTGGTACCACAACGAGGATTCTTCGTTTTTGAGGACTAAGACACCCAAACTGAAACCACCATCCATGGTCCTAGCAATTTAAGGTGAAGCTGATCTCATCACTTAAAATGTTTGTAAGAGAGAAACTCGCATTGCTACACTTCTTCGCGTCTCGAATCTAAGTCCTGTGAGTTTCAGCTGCACCCTGAGCTGCATCAAGAAAGCGCAGCCTTGTGTCACATAGGAAGCTGCTCAGGTGGGTTTTGAAGGCACTTTAAACAGTGCACCCAGCAGAGAAATACACCCACCTCTAACTCACCAGTCCTCTTCCCTCCCCTGGTATTTTGTGAGAACTGATTTATAGGTAGATTTGCATCCTGCTGCGATTTCTGCTCATGGTTAAAAAACCTTCTAAGGCACCAGGGCAGGATTTGTTCAAACTATCGTACCACGGAACCTTCTGGCCTTATTGCACTGCTCTTGATAAAGTCACTGGGAGCTTAATGGTTTTTTAAAGGTCCTCAGCTTTTATGGGCTATAAAGCACTGAACTTAAAGGGAGGTGCTGACGGAAGTATATTAAAGATAGATCTGTGTAGGATAGTAAGACATGCCAGCTTTCCCACAGCTCATCTCTGGACTGCCTTTTTCTAAGCTCTTTTTAAACTGATGTTTTTATTACCTTCCTGGAGAAAAGCTGCCTGAAGCTCCAGGGTGCTGCTGAAATCCAGTCTTAGGAACTGGGGCAACCTTCCCTTGGATTTTTGCTGATGGCAACAAAAAGAAGAGTTTTTCCAGTTTGTTTTCAGCTCTTTGTCACCACTGAGCCTCAGCCTGGGGTAAACACGCTGTAAATTTCCTGCTTTCTGCTGAACACTGTGGTCACTCATCACTGCAGCGAGCCCATCTCCTACACCGGTAATAATCAGTACTAGAGGACTCCAGAAGAAGAAACCCTTTGCAACGAGAAATCAAGGGAGAAAAATCCTATTTTGAGGCCTCTATTAATTTCAGGCCCGTTGCAAGTGATTTATATTAAAACATTCAATAATCATTAGCAGAATTGCATTTCTAACCTCTGGAAAAGGGGGATGGTGCTCTTTACCTGCATTGCCAGATACTGAGAGACTCAACAGTATTTATGAAGTTCTGAGAAAAGCGTGGTTTGGCAACCATTCACGAAGTGTGTGAGAGAGAAATGGGGGTAAGCATTCCCCACGAGTCTTGGGGAGAGGAAGGGCACAGCCAGAGCAGTGTGGGGTGCGCGCTGACTGCAGCCGTCCCGCCCCTGTGCACCTGCAGGACCCTGGGCAGGGCGCTGGGAGCGGATAGAAGGGAGGGTGCCCTGCAGAGCAAGAGGATTGTCACCACACTCCCCCGCCTTTAATTTCCATCTGAGCCTTACAGCGGATGTTGGTCAGAGTTCTCCTGGAGGCTTTCTTTGGGAAGGAATCTTTGCTTGGACAGTAGTAATTAGTGGCAGGGATGAGATCCTCGGCACCCTCCCCGCCTCAGGCACCCCTGGAGAGCAGGGGCACCAAAGCAGGTACTAGAGCTCCCGGGTAGCAGGGAGAGAGGGGGTTAACTCCGCGCTCCAGACCCAGCCCTGCTCCCCGCGGTGCCGCCGCAGCTCCCCCTTCCCGGCCCCGCTCCCCCTGCACCGCCGCTCCCGAGGCTATCTTCCCTCTCTCCCTTTGCCATGTTTAGTTAAATTTCCCCCGCCTTAGTTGATGTCACATCCTGTTCCACAGCCATCCCCTGCTAGTAGCCAGCCCTACCAATTCCTTTCTTTTTTTTTTTTAAATCCCTGTCCTCTGCCCATCACCCCTTTTTCAAGGCAAACTTTTGGCAATAGCAGAGATAATAATTTCGTGCTCCGTTGAATTTCTCCTCGCAAACGTATTTCGATCAGTGGAGCCATTAAAAAAAATTACGAGAGGCAGAATCGAGAGCAGAGGAGAGAAACTGGAATCCCAATAAATATGCAAAGTGAAGGCTCTCCTAAGCAGATTTCTTGCATTGCTTCCTGGGGGTGCTGAGAGCCACTGGGAAAAATCATTCTGATCTTTTTTAATTGCATTTTGCTGTCTTTTTTTGGTCCTTTATATATAATTAAAATAATAATAAAGGACTGAGGAGGAAGCGAGTTTCTCGGTGATCGGCACAAGAAGACTAGCCCGAGAGGTAATCTTTATGCCAGGTGCCTAGAACTGGGTGCGAGAGATGCAACCGGCAAGCAAGCTCCTGACCCTCTGCTTCCTCATCCTGATGGGCACAGAACTCACGCAAGTAGGTTTCTCTTTTGCTTTTCCCTCACCCTCTCTCCATTTCTTCCCAACGCCATTTTCTATTAAACCTCGAGAGCACAAAAGAAAACTGGAGTAGGAAGTGGCACCTTCGTGCCCCCTTCTCCCTGGCAACCCCTTCTTCTCCCCGGGCATCCCCCCTTTTCTCAGCCNTCAGGAGACCGGACCCCACTGCCAGGAAGAGATGGTGGCTGCCCCGGCGTGCCCCTCCTCCCCCCATGGTTGGGGGGCGGCGTCCGACCACCACTTGCGGGGAAAGCTGCCGTGCGGGGCTGTGGTGACAGCGGTACCCGCCCGCCGCCGGGCTTTCCTGGCCCCGGCCGGCACCGCAGGGCTCGGCGAAGATCTGGGCTGCATGTATCGTGTCCCCAGAGGGACGACATGTGAATGCACGGTGGCGGTCCCTCCTCATCAGGGCCCCCCGTCCTCTTGTGGGTGTAGCTTTGCTGATTTTCGGTGACGTTTAAATGTCCCTTGATGTTTCCATCTGTGACACGCTTGTGGGATAGAGGACCATCTTATTTGTCTCCCTCTCCCCTGTGCCTTTTCTTTTTCTAACTAGATTTTAGTGCTTGCATTTACTGTCCCGGCCCACGGACTGAAGGAGTAGCGGTGCTGGAGGGAGAAGGGAAGGATGCACACAAAAAGCCATCTCTTGCAATTGGAAATAAAACTCTATTTGACTTCTTTAAGATAATTGGGGAGAGGAAGACAGGAGGATGTCTTTGGTTTTTTTCCCAGTCATTGAGGAAAGGAAGAAAAGTAATAGCAAGAGGATGCTCTAGATTTTTGGGGTTAATTGTGATGCTGCCTGGAAGCAAAAACCAAGAAAGAAAAAGAAGCTATAAATAGGAGGGGGATGAAATCTTTTTAGTGTGGGAATAATTAGCAGCAGGGCTGTCATCCTGAGTGCTTTATGTAGATTATTTTTTCCTTTCTCCTTCTGACAATGCTTTCTCCTGTCACTGCCCTATTGCTGAAGTTTCAGTAGCTGAAGCCTTTGGGCTTTGCACCCTTAGAGAATTTCTGCTGTCCCCAGAAAGAAATGGTTAAAGTAAGAGCTGCCTTAATTGCATGGAGTCCTCCAGAGAAGGGATGAGAAGGTAGTAATTTGGGGGAAGGAAGAAAAGAAATACAAGAGCTGGGTGGATGAGCTAGGGTGGGAAGGAACTATAGCTGCGAGTGCCCAGGAGAAGCCCATTGTGCGCGAGAATGCACGGGGAGTGCGCATGAGCCGAGATGGACAAAGCAGCCAGCGACCGCCAGCATTGCCTGGGAATCAGCAAAAAGGGGCTTCTCGCTACGCACCCAGCCAGGCCGAGGGCACGGCCAGGCTGGAGTCATGCAGCATCGTTTACCCCTCTAGCCTCCCCTGCTGCCCAGCTCCAGGGAGTGCACCCGCGACCTGGGTGGTGTCCCTCTCCCCAGAGGCTGTCGTGTCGCTTTTCTGCAGCTGTGGAGTCTTTCAAGGACACTGAGCTGCCACGTCTTGTGCCAAGGAGGCCGCTGTGTCTGGCTACTTTTTCCTTTTCTTGATTTCTTTTTTGGGAATGCAGGAGTCCAACTTTTCTCCCAACTTTAAATCAGGGTGGGATGGGGAATCAAATCTTCTCTGAACAGTGGGGCTGAGCTGTGCAGGCTGACTTTGGCAGAGTGCCATCCCTGCCTGCTGGCAGGAGGTCAGAAGCCCCTGCTAAAGCTCTGGCTTTGCTGAGCCGCCTTCGGCTGGCGCTGGTGTCTTGTTTGCAGTGGCTACCTGGGCTTTGCTGCCTGCAGGTAGCTGAGTCCTTCCAGGCCCCGCGCAGAGCTCTCCTACCACCATGCCTGCAGACTTGCTTGGCACAGCAGACCCCTTCAGAGTTTCAGCATCTCATTTCTGTAGCACAACTGCCAGATGCAATCCCCAAATATGCCTTTCAGTACAGGCACCGCCCAGCTCTCTTCCACGTTTAATTCCATGCTGGATTCACATCTCCATCACATGCGTGAAGTCTCTCCCATCCTCTACAGAAATCCAGTGCCAGGGGAGGAGGAGGGATCGAGGTTCAGGGTAGAGAGGTTGCTGATTTAGGCAGCTTTCCCTGATAATACAGAAGCTACTGCACTCCCCTCTTCGCCCTCTCTGCAGTGACACTGTCAGGCCAGCACACAAGAAAAGAAGTGGGGAGAGGGACAGTTGTTACTTGGGGCTGGAGGGGATGAGCTGTCATTCCAGCTCGGTGCTGGGAAAGCTCTCCTCATGGAGGGGAGGGAGTTGTCTTCAAGTTATTTGTACTGCAGCATGCTCTGATCGTCCCCCTGCCTGCGCCTGGCTGGGAGCACGTGGGTTATGCACGCTGTGGGCTGGGGTTTCCTCTCTCTGATAAAGGTGTCCAAATTTTTTTTTTTTGCACCTTGCCTTGGCTCTGCACAGCTCAGCGATCAAAAACTGAAATGACAAATATTTTCAGCTGAGGCGAATGGGCTGGCTGCAGGGTGCAGCGGCTGGGAGGGTAAAGCTGCTAGGGCTCCCCAGCGTGTAGCACCCTCACTGTGGCTGTGCAGGCAGCTCTGGGCAGAGGTTTTCCCTGGCAAAATGTGGGGCTTTCTCTCCTTGGCTTCTCAGTGAGCCCCAGAGAGGCTCTCCTGGTGGCCATGGAGGAGCAGAGCCAACTTCCGCTCTCTAAGGTTCTGCTTGTTACATGCAGAAAGACGGGGCGGCCAGAAGGGCTGCTGTAGTAAAGCCAGGGGTATAGGCAGAGGGTGTCTACATTGCCATCTGCTTGTCTGTCTGTGCGACTTGTCCTTTTCTCACATCTCAAGCTTGTTGATGAGCTGCTGGAATATTACAAGTGAAAAACTCTTTGTGTTCCTCAAAGTTTCGCAGGCGCAGAGCGGGGCAGCTGGTGCTCAGATATCCACTTACCCAGAAATTCTTGAAAACTCAGAGGAAGACTTACCTTCCTGGAGCAGGCAGTTATTAAAAATTTAGGGCTTCTGCAAGAAAAAATAAATTTTGCTATTGATTTTCCTAAAAGGATGTCAGGTCCCTCTTGGGGCGATTTTTCAGGGGAAGGGGCTGCCAGCGATGCACGCTCTCCTCCCCCTTCTGCCTCAGTAGCATCCAGCCTGGCCGTGCTGGCTCCTCTCCATCCATGGGGGACTTTCCTGTGCTCCTGTTTGTGGCCGGGCTCTTCCCTTCCATCAGGGAGACACATGGAAACTGTGCAAATCTGCTGCCTGTAACAGGAGGCAGCTGCCTCATCTCATAAACAAATTTTTGTCTCATATCACTAACTTCAGCTTTAACCAATAAAAAAGAAAGGTAATTTTCAGCCCTGGGTCGTAATTATTACTCAATTTTTCAGTCCTTGTAATCAGTATTAGCATTACTGTGTAAAGTAATACAAACCTAATTACTATCTGAGTGAATTAGATAGATGGAGGCTGTAGACTCCATTGATGGTGGAAGAAATGAATTCTCGAGTTATGAGTGATCAGTGTTGGCTTTGCTCTGCTGTGATGAAGATAAGAACTAGACAGGCAGAGCCAAGAAGTGTTCCTCTGGGCTTTGTTGCTTGTGGGTACTCAGCCAGGGTCTTTGGGAGAGCCGGCTGGTCGAGGGATGCCCAAGAGGTCAAGCAGTTCCCCCAAAAGGGGAAGATGCTTTTGGGGAAACTGAGGCACAGTCTGACATGTGTCTTAGCACCAGCAAATACTGACCTGAGGAAGAGCACTTCAAAATTCTGATGCTCCCTCTTCTGCAGTCTGTAACCATTGCTTGCTACTGCTCTCCCAGCGCAGAGCTCAGCCACCCTGCTCCAAGCCTTCTGACCAGCTTTGTCCTGGGGTTTGGCCCTGGGAAGTTTGCTCCCTGTTCAGATCGCAGATCCTGGCTCCCAGCCTCCCTCCCCATCCCAGCTGGGAGTCAGAAAAAATAAACAACCAAAATGCAAAAAATCTGCTGGAAAGGTAACAGCGGGACGACAGCAAGTGTCAGGTCTTAGTCTAGGAACGCAGAGCAGCAAGCAACCCTGGAGCAATGCCCTGTTTGCTAGTAAGCAAAGCACAGAACAAGTTCTCAGTGTTAAGGCACTTTCTGACTGGAGGCATGCGACTGACCTAGGGAAATATGCCAAAAACCCCCCATCATCCTTAACCGAAACATCCAGGTAACATGAACCCACTCGTGTACCCCGACTTTCGCGGGCTCTGATCTAGCCCAGAGGCTTTGACGTTTATTGGCACTCGGTGGTGGAGCATGGGGTTAATATCAAGAGCAGCTTTAGCTAAAAACAGATTTAATGAAGTCCTGCAAAGGCAATTATTCTGTTCCAGTGTAACATAAAGAGCATTTTCTTTCTGCTGTTTCCACTTGCTGTGCAGAGGAGTCTGCAGCTGTGGGTTAACTTTCCTGAGTGTGTTGGGCCGCCTTCTCTTGAAACACAGCAGCTCCTGGTGCCGAGCTCAGCACCGGGCACAAGCACTTTCACAAAAATTCCCATCAGGACTTCTCAGGGATCTGCAGCATCATGTTCATTGTTTCCAAAGCACTTTGAGGTCTTTAATTGCCATTATCTTTTCTTCCTTCGCTTTGCCTGTCTGTCCGTCCAGGAGGGGAAGTTTGTGCTGCATTAGTACAATGCCGAGGTGACCGGGTCCGGCTCAAAGACTGAAACTTGCGTGAGTGATGGTAGTACAGAGAGTGACAAAAAGCAGGCAAAAAAAAAAAAAAAAAAAAGCAAGGATGTTTGGAAGTCAGACCCAAAAAGAAGGGAAAACTGGTACCATTTTGTTCTGTGGCATTGGTGACCTGCTGAGAGACAGATGCCGCAAGGCAAATGCAACAGAAGACTGTCCCACGCTCCAAAGGTGCCGAGTACAAAGTGTTCCTTAATGAGGACGAACTTGCCCACGCTGCCTCCCAGGGTTGGTGGGGTGCCTCTTCTGCCCTGCACAGTTCACAGCCCTCCCACTGCTGGTGCAGAAGGATTTTTGTATACCTCCTGCCACAAGCCCAGTCAGTGGGGCATGTGAGGGAAGGGGGGGAGAACGTTTACTGAGTGGAGAGAGAGAGATGAGAAATGTCATCCTTCTCTCAAGAGCAGAGTCCAGGGCTCTGCCCCATAACTCTGTGGTGCCAGGCAGAAAGTGGAGCCCTCTCCACCCTGCAGCTCCCCGCCTCCACACACCTTGGCAAGTGCAGTAGCACATGGCAGGGGTGCAGCAATGGGGAATCTGGCAGCCCATCATCAGTCAGGGCTCCAGAAGGGATGCAATGAGGCAGAGAGTCCTCCAGAGGCCGATTCAGATCTCCTCCATCAACTACAGGAGGGGACTTTGGAGAAAAGTCACTTAGTCCAGGAATCTAAGGAGGATCCCAGAGGTAACACAGCAAGTTCCTTCTGGAAAGGACAGACCTTTCCCACAGCCCCTGGCCAGAGGACATGGCACATTTTGTGAGTCTCCATTGTAGACAAAAGCTGTAGAAAGAGCTGGAGTCTAGGCTGTCCCATGCACTGCAGAGCAATTCCAGGGAAGGCCTGACTGGTCTGCCAAGTTACTGTGCCCTGCGCTCCCAGGACAGGAGCTACCAGCCCTGGGAAGGTGCCTGGGCTACTGTCCTCCGTTGAGCAACCAGCTCAGCTGGAAGCATCCTCCTTGCTGGGGATGTTGGGTGTGAGCTGAAATGCCACCTTGCATGTATTGATCCAGCTTGGAGCACCAGCAAGATTTGAGGATGTTAAAATACAGGGATACATATATTCAAGTAGATCTCGTTTTCTCACTGTGCACTAAATAGGAGGTCTCTGACTGGGCGTCTACAAACACCATTCCCACGAAAACTTTGGAATAACAAAAACTTCAGCACCTCGTGTCTGAACCAGCCAGGAGAGGGAGACAATGACCGCCATGTCCTGTACACTCACACAAACACCCTGACAGACACGAGTTGGCTTTTTTTTGCAAACCTTGACCCTTGTAGGGCTCCTTTAGGCAGAGAGTCACATTTTGCATTATCGCTTCTCAGTAGCGGAATTTTCCATCAAGCAGCTGTTTTGGAAGATCCTGTTCTTTGTTTATATCTATCATTCCTCCTCTTTCTCTTCTCAGAGAATAAGCATGCAAAGAAGATCTTTTGTTCCCTAACGGTTCATCTTTCCCTGCTTTTCACTCTTCTTACAGCAGGAGATTCGTGGAGAGGACAGCTCTGCACCCTTTGCTTTTGTGGGGAGGGCGGCTGTAGTGAGTGCATCAGGACAAAAAAACCTCTGCCGTCATGAGGGGTTTTTTTTCTAGGAAATGCCCTAGCAAAAATACCCAAAGTGAACAGGAGAATGGTGAAAAGCGGTTCAGAAAAGTGTTACTGGAGAGATTTCTGCAGATGTTACAATGGAAAGTTGCTCTTTTAAGGACAGATCCTGCTTTGCTCTAGGAAGATCCATCAGTGAACGCTATCAGGTCAAAAAGAGTTGTCTGAATCTCTTTCATTTCACTAGAGTTTCTGCTCAGCTGCTCTAGCATGAGTAAAGGCAATGGCAGGTCTCCTACATCAAGATCATGTCCCTACTGTTTTTTTGCTGTCTTCTGTTTTGTTGCTGTGCTGAGCTTCAAAAGCAGGGAAATCTTTAGTTTAGGGAAGAAGTTTCCATATTTGTACATCACCTAATTCAGGCACTGAGATGGCAGATGTCATTTTCCTGCTTGATGCCCACGACCTTGCATGGCACAAAGTGACCAGCAGCATCTTATTGCACAGCAGCTATCACCGCCTCTTCCTGCTGAATAGCCCATTAAAAAAGGCAAATGGCTTCATTTCTGAAAGACTCTTTTTTGCCAGGTCTCTGCTTTGGAGCAGCTAATGTGGGCACAACTTGCGTGGCCGTGCCACTGGCAGCCGGAGGTGTTGGGGAAGGACCGTGGCTCTCTGCCAGCATGAGTTATACCCTACGGGCTCAGGGCCGTCCTGCTCCCGGCACAGGTCGTTAGTGCATTAAGCCACAAACTCTCTGAAAAGATATGGGAAAACAGCCCATCTCTTGATGTTTCTACCTTAACTCCTTTTATTTTACCAGCAAAGAAAAGATTCCCCCAAAAAACTTTTGCTTTTGGCTATTTCATAAACATTGGAGGCAAGAGAAAGAAAATCAGCTGGATTTCTCTCTCGCCCATTTATTACATGCGCAGCCTCCTTTCAGGTAACATAAAGGGATTTGCTCCAGAGAAGCAGAGCGGCTCTGCGGACTGCCGCTGCCGGAGACCGGCCTCCCCCGCCTTTGTGCCAGGCACTGGGAAAAGACTCCCAGTAATGAGCCCCCCCCCCTCCTTTGTAGGCTGCAGCCCTCTTCCTGTGCATCACTGTCCCTGTCTGCAGAAGCTTTAATCATTGCAAATCATTTGAAGGGCATAGGAATGAAATTACCTGCGTGCATGGGTAGGAAATGAGTCTTTCTTTACTCCAGAGCAAGGCAAAGGAGTGCTTGCTACCCCGCTGAATATGGTTTTAAATAATAAAGTATCTGTAGGTCTAATTCCCTTTGTATGTATTTGGAGTAGACAAATATGAAGGATAAACTTTACTTACAAACTCAGTTTCAAAATGAATATTTAGGTGATTTAAGTTTAGCACTCAAGTGTTTTATATTGTATGAAATCAGATATGCAATCAGGGTCTCGGCTGCTACAGTGCCGAGCACAGCATAAGCACCTTGTGAGAGCTGAACTGGAACAGAACAGGGAGCTGTGATTTATTCTGAAGTATAGAAGGCATACGAGGTTTTTGCCTGATGAACCTGTTCCGACGACCACAGCCTGAAACACTTCCTTGGTGCTAATCTCCTCAGGCACAATGCTGCACGACCTGACAGTGGTTTTGCCATGGAAAGGATGCTCGATGCCTAAGCTGGGTGAAACCAATTTCATGGGCCGGAAATAGTTTATAATATACTTTGGGAGCCCTAAGAAGGACAGTGATTCAGAGGGCAGGAGTGTTTTCGTATTGATTTCAGCAGCAGATTGACCTGTCACCTTGCTGACTTACCCGGATTAGAGCTGGTCTGGTCTGAGCAGGGAGAAAAGGCAGGGGTGACATGGTTTGAGGGTGCTGGGAAGAGACAGAAGGGAATGGCATTTCAGCTGCTGCAGCCTGTGACATGCACGGGCTGCTGCCTCCCAGCTGGCCGGCGTCTGATTCTGCCGCCGCGTTGTTGGAGGGACAGGATCCGACCTGGCATCAGTGCTCACACTCCAACTCATCTCTTTTTCTCCACCTTGCTAAATATGCTTTACAGAAAGTCCCCAGCACTCTCTGCAGAAACAGCTCCACTTGGCTGTCACCAGTGTCTGCTCCCTTTGCCCAGACCAGCAGTGCTGGGGTGCACAGGGATGATCCCACATCAAGGTCCCCAGCTAGGGGCAAGGTCCCATTAAGTTGGGACAGGTCAGCTCGGCAGCAATTGCGTTTTGGCGCACAGCTCCCTGCTTCCCCGGTGGGACTTGCTCCACACACCGGCCTAGATGATGTAGTGCAAGGAAGGGTGGGTCAAAGCCTTGGGACACCCCTCAGCACCCTCTCCGCTGTAGCCCAGACAGTTGCTGGGGAGGGAGATGGTGAGACCCACGACTCCAAGGAGCCATGCCATCAGAAGACAATCTTTGGAGGTTGTGGTTTTGGGGCTGGGCTGATCAAACTCCAGTGGGAATGTGGTGGCTCCTGTGGACTGACTGGGCTGGGGGTGGTGGGGGCCACAGAACAGCACAGGGTCTCCTGGAGCAGGACCATGGTTGCTGCTCCAACATGCTGAGGCTGGTGCTACGCTAGTGGAGCGAGGGGTGTCACCGCTTCTATCCTGTTGAGAGGATTAATTTCATAATTTTTTTTGCACGGGGTTTTTAAAGGTTCGCTTAGGGAGCGATGTGCAAGGAACTGCAGATCTCTGTTGGTCTGAGACTTTGGTTCCAAAGTCACCAGGACAGTTCTGCAAACGCCTTCAGGAAACCTGAGTTGTGAACAAGCTGCATCTCGCTACAGACGTTATGCCAGGCCCGTACAGATGGGCTGTATGCTGTTTGCAGCATCTAACAGTCCGTGGGTTTCCTCGGCAGGATTTGCTTCAGAGACACACCAGCCACAGGAAGCCAAGAGATTTCTTCAAACTCTGGAGTGGGATGCTCTGGCAGTGTCTGATGCTGTCCCATCTCTCCCATCCATGCAGCTCTGCCTGCTGGGAATGGGGCAAGAGCCGGGCTGCCAACTCGAGGGCAGAGTTTCCAGGCATTTTAGTTTAATGCAAGTATATTGTGTCACTCATGCTGATGGAGTTTGATGAGGGGGATGTGGGGGAATGCTCTCTGTTGGCCCACAGTCCGGGAAGCCCACAGGCTTGGGGACCGCCAGTTGCCTGGGTCCCGCACCTCATGCGGGAGTGGTGCAGTCCCCAGAGTGCACCATCGTGGGCAACGCTGTTCCCGATTGCCCCGGGCTGGCAGCAGCTCCCCTTTTTTTTCCCGGGAGAAGCTGAATCTCTGGCACGGCGCTTCTTCGCCGCGGCCCCTGCGACCGTGCGCCCACCCACCCCCGCCCCGGTCCCGCCCCGCCC
>VYXH01008550.1:127777-140190 GCA_013397275.1 Burhinus bistriatus
AAAAAAAAAAGTAATTTACTCATTTTTTTCATTACGTTAACACAAGTGGTTTCAAAGGATGAGCCTCAACAAGATGGGAGAAGGTAGAATTAAAAACCCAAAGCCCATGCATTCCTAGCCAAGCTGATATTAAAAAGGTCGAGTAAAACAGTACAAGCTGTCAACATCAAATAGCACAGCAATGACAGTGTTTCTTTTTCTAACGTTGACATCCATTTGATTAGTTTTTAATAGTCTGCTGTCCGAAGAGATCAAAGAATCTCATTAGGGAAACATTCCTGATAACAAGAAATTTTCCAGATAGTAGATTTCATTGAAGAAATGCTGTTTCATGTGAAATGGTGCTCTTCTCTTTAAAATATAACTGGACTCCTGTGCTTGGTATGTAATTATCCCTCATGCCCTAATGCTATGTTGGCATGTCTCGTGCATGACAAGATAATTTTTATCCTGCTGCTATCGGGAAGTTGGTGTATTAGTCACTCATAATAACATTAAACCTACACTTAACTGATTTTCCTATGTGATAAGGACAATAAAGTGAGGCAGGAAACATTTGGACCTAAACCACTTCTTTGGTATGTCAGAGGCTTCTAAAAATAATCCCAGTCAAGCTTTTATTTCTCTAAACAGTAACAGCAATCAGACCAACAGCACATTTGCCTAAGAGGTAGCACGCATTATATTAGCAGCTGACATGGGCGTCTAAGAGCCATTGTGTTCCCAGAACTGCTCATATGCATTAAACAAGCAGGATTTGACCCAATGCCCTCTACTAATGGACAGGCGAGTTGGGCATACAAGACCTGGGATAACATCAGTTCCTGTGCGGACGGTGTAAGTGCTCAGTGATTTTTTTTTTTTCCCCATGCAGCTCTCCGGCTGCCAATGAATAAAGTGAGGGAGGAGCGGTATTTCAAGGCATGTGTTCTGGGGGTATGTTACCTGCCTGGTAATCTGTCTGCATCTCACTCCTATGCTAAACTATATGAAAACCCCAAAATAAAGAATAGGCTCTTAGTGCCAGACATCTGATCTTGACAAAGGCTGAAATGATAATCCCTATAGGAAAAAGCAACTGCAGAGAAGAGCTTCCAGCTTCCCAGGAAGGATTTCAAACCTGAAAACTCCTTCCCTCATCTGACATTTTAACACTAGCTTTGTGGTGGGAAAACTCGCAGCTCCTGATTTCCCTCTGCCAGCAGATCAAGAAGCATAATGTGTCAAAGAGGTAATTGTGTTTGGATTTTCAAAGGAGGACACCTGACAGTCACCTATGGAAATAATAAGACAGTATTTTAACGGGCAAGAAATAAGCTGCATTTTTGTGTGTGTTTGTGTGTGTACACAAACCAATTACAGTATCTTCAGTGAAAAATCTCTGCACAGGGGCTTCAGCAGCAGAATGTACTTTGAGGTTCAAAGCTGCCAAGACCCCATCTTCCCTCAGCACATGAGAACAGGCATATGCATAGAAACTGCAGTTCATGCTGCTTGCAAGTGAATCCTGGGCACCCCGTCAGTTTAAAGAGCAGGCATTAAGTGAGGTAAGGTGACCCAGGTCTGCTCACCACCGCACAAACTGTTCAGCCCGTGTTTTGACACCGAGGTGTCTGAGCTCATCTTTGGCTGGAGTACACGGAGTCCTTCAAGCTTTATATATGTCACGTGCTGAGTCCAGATCTTGGACTGAATCCAAACCAAGACATCACCTAAATCCTGTTCATAAACAGACTATGTTTTATCTTCAAAGGGATTTTTTTTTTCCTGGCCCTGTTATCTGGTTTCCTGCCAATTCTTATTCTTTGCCAGCACTGATTTCCAGATTAAACAGTTCCTTGTGTTCCTTTGATATTCACTCTGAGGTCTATATAGGGAGGACAGTGACATCTCTTCTCAGCCCTCACTTTGCCTTCTACAGACCTTGTAAGATTAACTTGTGTCTTGGTCCATCAACTGAGTCCATCTCTGCTAATTCTTCCTGCAGACCACAAAAATCTCCCTCAAGATTCCTCATGCTATTGCTCCACCAGTTTGTCTGGCTACCCAAAGGTAAAGATTCATCCCAGTTCAAACCCCAAAGATGATCTTAGAACAGCCCTTTCTGAGCTGGTATGAAAGGCCGATCCACAGGGAAGCCTGAGCAGCACTTAAACCATGGCTTTGGCCATATAAATCTCACTAGGGTCATCAGGCCAATATTGACTTTCTGTTACTCTGGTTTAACTCTGAAATAACTCGATGTCAGACAAGATGACGAGAACAGCATTGGAAGTTTCATTTCTATCAATTTTCTATTTCAAATGCTAAAATTAACTCTTTTCCCCAAGACAATTGCAGGTATCTCTCTCCCATTAGCTTGATGGAAAATGAAGTTTCATTTTGAGAGTGCATGCTCCACCAATGGAGGCAAAAAGCATTTTAGCTGGTATTTGAGGACAGCGGATAATGGATGAAGCTGAGGGAATTTGAGAGACAGTATCCTTCGGTCTCAGTTCATTAGAGCACTTATGTATATGCTTAAGTTTAAGCTATGAACAGTCTCATTGAAATCTAATCATGTGCCAAAGTACTTCGCTGGATCAAGGGCTTAATATGCTAATGAAGGAAAACAAGTAGATCTTCAGCTGATGAAGTACCCAGAGATCAGGAATGATGGAGACTGACTTTTTACAAGTCTGGCCATAATCTTGCCTGGTTGAAAACAATATGGGCAATAAATAATTAGAGTCTGGACTTGTAAAACTGATGCCCGAAATAGCACAGCAGCTAATTTTATGCGTCTCAGTTTAGAGACATGTGAGGAGGCTATTTTCCTCTGCAGTCAGGGGAGGGGCAGACTCCACCAGCAGTGATTCAGAGCAGAAGCCTGAGTGAGATGCTCTGATTCATTTCGTAGCGGAGTCTGTCTCTCCCTCCGCACCATCCAAAAGGCAGCGTAAGGAGCCCCCTGAAGCCTTGCCCAGCCCCCACAGGGTCACATACCAGCATATCATTATAGAAATGGTCTTTTCTGATTACTTGCAGCTTGTCCTTTAATTGAGGGTAGGCATTAGTGGAAAAAATGAGACCAATTTTGTACGCTCCCTAAAAGTCATTCCTATTCCAACCCATTGGAACAACTCTGCTATGTAGGTACAGCTTGACTCAAAGGAGGATCGGCTGGATCACCAGAATAAAAATATCTGCAGACTAGTCACGTTTGTCTAAGGCTTCCCTTCTCCTGCCCAGGTGAATTAACACCCAGCCTTGTCCACTGAGAGCTCGCGTACCCCTGGGGAGGCACAGCTAAACAGGAGCCACGTGGGCTTGGGCTGAGCTCAGATGTGCTTTTTTCCTCTTCAACCAAGAGGGTCTTGTTCTGCTCTTCCCTGCTCCTCGTGCCTTCCTGAGCAGGTCCTTGGTGGTTGTCAAGATGGGTGCTGGCTCATCTCTGAGTGATGTGTTGGGACTCGGAGACTAAAAATAGCTTCACCTTTGCTGAGGGAGACCATTAGACCCCCGAGGAGTTGTACTGGTTGTACAAAATGTTTCCTTGCCTTTGAAATACAGGTTGTCCATACATTTTTAATAGTTCCTTGTAATAGTTTTCTTGTCATCATGCATGAACAATGGGCATTTTGATCCCTTCAGAGATGCAGATGCCAAAGTTGGCATTTGACCTATGATGGTTTCAGCCAGTAGTCTCCAAGACCTGGCTGCGTGCTGGTGTCCTGCCATCCCCTTGCTCTGTCACTCCAGGTAAGTTGCAGCAGCCCAGTGTGATTTGCTGGAGGCAACATTGCACTTGCGCCGTTCTTTCTCTGCCTCAGCCTGTCTGCACTTGGTTGTGGCGAGGGTGGAGACGGGAGCAGATGTGGCAGCACGGGCTCTGGGAAGTGTCTCGGAGCAGATCCACGGAGACGGTGCTGGCTTACATTTGGGTTTTGCTCAGACGCCCACAGATGAAGAGACTTGGACCAGGGTGCCTTTAGTTAGGGCCTTGACACAGCAGCATGCTTGGATGCCTGAGTCATTTTAAACACAGGCGTCATCCCTACCCATGGCGACAGTCGTATTGCTGTGGGTAACACGACAGTGGCAGGAGCACCAGTCGTGGGCTGAGCCCTGTAATGTACAAACACAACCATCCCTGATGCAAAGACTTTAAATTACACCCATTGCTTAATGCTGGATAGGTGCTTAGGTGCCTGCCTGAGCCAGAGATTCATTTACCCTCTCCTAGCCTGAAAAATGAGAGAAGGGAAATCAGATGGCAACCAACCTTCAAAATCAGGCCAGCCTAGCTATCGTTTCCCTCCTCTCCTTACACCTTCAGCACAAGCAGCTCTTTTTCTCGTAATAAGCCCAGCCAGCCTTCTTGCATCATTCCTTCGGTGGGGCCAGATGGGTGCTGCGCGGGGATGCAGCATCAGTCGGCTAGAAAAGATGCCAACGTGGCACAACCACGCAAGCAGGCAGGCAGCAGTGGGGCCAGGGCACGCACGCCTCGGCCCCTGTGGTACTTCCCCGCTTCAGGATGCCCTCACCTGTGTCTGGGTTTGTTGTAGCAGATGCTGTATAAACAGCAGGGCTGTTTGGATAATGAAGTTTTTACTAGCTGGGAGTAAAGTTTGCATTTAGGCAATCAGTAAGTGTCACTTGCGTACACAAAGAAATGATAATGTGCACCTCAGCAGAAGTGTTTCTTGTAGTCAAATGTGCTTCTGCTCAACTAAGAGCCTCGCCTCGCATGACGGCGGGTGCCGTCCCAGTCTCTCAAAGAGGCCATCGAGAGTGATGCATTTTAGTCTTGACTACAGCCCTTATTTGCATGTGTGATTGTTAAATTATTCTCTGCAGCATGGCAGAATAAATGTTTATGAAACCAATTTTCTCTGTTTTAGAGAATGAGGGTCATAATACTGTTGATTAACTAGTAAATAATGCATAGGCTGATTACCCTTTAGTTTTGCTGACTGTGTAGGAAAAGGTCAGTGTCCGGCGTTGGGATGCGAGCGGGGCTGCCTTGCTGCTGGGGAAGCACTTAATGAGTCCCTTCTCGTTTGACAGGTGCAAAACATGTCCCAGTCGATAGAGGTGTTGGACAGGCGGACTCAGAGAGACCTACAGTACGTTGAGAAGATGGAAAACCAGATGAGGGGACTGGAATCAAAATTTAAGCAAGTGGAAGAAAGCCACAAGCAGCACCTGGCAAGGCAGTTTAAGGTATGTCTGCTATTCAAATTGCTAACGAAGATGTGGCCAGGCATTTAGCGGAGTGCGCGTGGGACTGTGGCCCCAGTCCCAGCAACTCACGTAGCCGTTGGTCAGGTCATACACGGCGCTGGTGGCCACCCACCCATGCAGCTCCCTCCTGTCTAAAGCATGGCCAGATCGTGTCGTGTCGTGTTGCGGCGTGTCCTCAGCCACAGTAGATTTTTCTATCGGGTAAAAGCATAAATCTCTGCATTCCCGTACCCGCGAACCACCCCAAAGAGAGCAGCATAGGATTGCTCCATGAGAGGGGGTCTGGAGGGAGACCCCTGGGCAGCTGAGGTCAGGGCCAGCTGAATTTCCCTCCACGGCCAGGCAGCCCTTCCCCATGCCGTACCCAGGACCCAATTTTCTTGGGAAGAGCCAGGAACTGGGGCTCCGTTCCCGTTTCTGCAGCACGTGGCAAACCAGAATGGGCTGTTACCAAATCACTGCCCTCCTTGGGCTGGTTGTAGCAACAGGGCAATCGATTAAACAAATCAACGACCCCCCGCCCAAAAAAAAAAACCAAAGTACGACTATTGCACCTGTCCTCAGGCTGGCAAACTGCCCATCTCAAGGACATGCAAGTGTCCAATTTTGAAGCAATGGTGTTGGCGGCAGAGCCAGCACCTTCTGCTGGATCCTCTGTTTTGTCCTGGTGTCATACAAATGAGAAGCCTTTTAAATGAAGCTGTCATTGAGAGCAGTGGTCCAGCTTTGAAGAACATGATTGAGAACAAATGAAATTGCCAAAAAGAGGCTGTCAGCAGTATTTTGAATCTTAAATTTTAGTAATGCTTTAGATTAATAGGTATAAAAGACTAACTGAGAAGATTTCTAGTGAAATCTGGTGACATTTCTGATCAGCCACCCAGCTGAATCCCATCTTCATTTTCAGGCAGCTGCTCAGCTGGCTGGTGTTTTAAAGCAGAATCTTGTAATTGATAAATACTGAAATACCAAGATTACATTATAAAAAGCTGGGAAGAAGGTTCTTAAAACTTTTCACCAGCTCCACCACTCCCTCTCTCTGGTTACTGCAGGACCCTAAATTTAGCTCTGGATTTAGCTCTGGATCATCTTTCTGATTTAAGCATGAGTTTCTTCTTTTTCTTTTTTTTTTTTCCCTTCCCCCCACCCCACCTCCATTCTGATGAGTTTAATCCTCCCCATTGCCTGCCAGGGAGCTTGCACCGGGAAGTGCCAGTAAATAAGAAAATAAATACATTGCCCGCATGCAAACCGCAGGAGGGAAAACCTCTTGACTCAAATAGGAGGGGATGGGAAGGAAAGAAATGAGGCTGAGGACTGATTTCTGATCCCATTCACCCCCGAGCTGCTTCAGCAGCCAGGCAGATGTCACAGCCCAGAGAGCTGGGAACTTGGCCGCTGTGCAGTAGTTTAAGCAGCACCAGGTATACTGTGTATACTGACATGCTTCATTGACGGGTAGGTGCATGCATATTTATGTGTACTCATTAGCTGCTGGAGCAAAGCATCTTCAACAAAATGCTGCATACCGTGCCTTTAAACGAGGCCTTCATTTAATTAAAAAAAAAAAAAAAAGTCTGCGTTTCTGCAAAATAAATTTGATAATGACTTTGATTTTTATGTTCTTTATAGCATGCCTAAAAACAGTAAGGAATTTTTGTCTAATTTGCTGCCAAAGCACCATTTTAAATAACAGCCACAGCATTTTGTTTCTGCTAATGCCAGCATTAAACTGTGAGTGGTTTGGAGCTCTTGTATTGTTTTTTTCTTTCTTTAGTTCCGTAAGATTATTTGTCTATAAATGGCTATCTATATAAGGCAGGTTAGTGAGCTAGATCCTCAACAGTATTTCATTTTCTTGCTTACAGGGCTAACTTAAAAGCAAGTTTTTTCAATGCTGCAGTGACTGAAGAAGCAGTTCACTCCCATGTAACCATGAAAAGAGGGCCACAAAGCATTTTGCACCATGCATTTATTTTTTTGATTATTTTCCAAATTAGCACCATATCTCAGTAAGGAACCTTGAACCACACAACCGAGATCTTCCTTTGCATGCAATTGTAGATGCATTTCATGAATAGTTTGAAACCCTTGTCAATGCATATTTATTTTATTTTATTTTATTTTTTTGAAAGAAAAAAAAGAACTCTTTGTGTATGTGATCTGAAGCATGTAACCCTAAGATGTTGCATTCTAAAAATGACAAATAAAGGCCTTTCCCAAATATTTTGGTGTTCTGCAGCCTGTTTAATATGTTCTTTCCAATACATCATTTGGACCAAAATAATAAGTAAAATAATTTTAATGATAATAATTTTGGAATATGAACATTGCACTCACGTAGAAAGCAACCAGGTCAAGGCAGAGTGTTGCAGATTTTTGCACGCATAGCACTGAACCAAGCTTATTTTAACCTTGCAGGCAATAAAAGCGAAAATGGAGGAACTTAGGCCTTTGATACCAGTGTTGGAAGAGTACAAAGCCGATGCAAAATTGGTATTGCAGTTTAAAGAGGAGGTCCAGAATCTGACGTCAGTTCTAAACGAACTCCAGGAAGAGATTGGCGCCTATGACTACGAAGAGCTTCAGAACAGAGTGTCAAATCTTGAAGAAAGGCTTCGTGCATGCATGCAAAAATTAGGTAGGCTCAGAACAACATGGTGGCACTGGCTAAACACCATCGATGTGAAACCACGCATCCCGTCTGGAGGCAGAGATGCTAGACTGGACATCTCCCTGTGCCTGGCCTGGCTGTAAGGGATGAGCTGCCACAGCCCAGGTTTGATCCTGTAAATATTTATGCTATAAGTAACATTAATCTTGAGAGTAGTCCTGCTGAGGATTACTTGCATGACCGATGTTGCTCATGGCATAAGTGCTTCAGGATCGGGCCCTTGACTAGGCATGTGACTTTTTGCAGCATTTGCATAAGTGGATGGTGAAATGCGGGAAACACAGGGCCTATTGCAAAGAATGCTTATGCAAAGCAAACACATGCGCCCATTATGCTTGTGCATCTGTGCCCGATCTTGTTGCTAACTGCACCTGGCACACCAGCCAGGTCTCTGCGCACCGCTTTAAGTAGAGTGTGTGTGCGCGCGCACAGGCTGTGACTTGGTTTCCCTTTTTCCATTCGTTTTGCATCTTGCAAATCCCCATTGAGAAGAGCATGATGTAGCTGGTGCAGGTTCGTGGTTTGGTCCAGAGGTATGAATCCTCCCCATGTCTCCCATTCCCCGAGGGAGCCAGGAGCCCCTTCCATCAGGCCAAGTAACCAGCAATACTAAAACCCACGAGATTCGTCTGCAATCTCATTCAGAAAGTGTTCATTGACTGCAGCCTGTGGGTCTACTGTGGGGAGACACAGCTGTAGCTAAACCCAGTGTCTGACCCCAAACAGGGGGTGGAGAAGGGGGGAAGAAGGGCTCTGCCTTCCGCAGCTGCAGGGAATCTCCCCACTGTTTGTTGGCCTAGTTCTGACTTGATTTAATTTCTACTTACATTATTGACTTTCTTGTTAAGCAATTTAGATAATCTAAACACATTAACTGCTCTGCAGTCTATTTTGGTAGCACACATGAAACTACACTCTCAGGTAACTTCACGGAAGATCAGATCTCTTCTGAGCACTATATATCCTTGGCAAGGTAACGCTTTGTTTCTCTCTTGTCTCTGCTGGCAGAATTGCTTTTGCTTGTTTCTAGACACCTCCACACTTCTGTAAGCAGCTGCCTCCCCCGCATTTCCGCCCTGTCCTCTCCTACCTTGTATGTCCCTTACAAGCTACCTCTCACTCGAAATCTCAGAGAGGAAAAGGAATTTCCACCTAAGCCTGGATGGTCAGAGGTATCTGAAGTAGGAGAGTGCAGCGAGTCATGCATGGAGATCCGCCGGGGAGCTGCCCAGGCAGTGGGTATAACCCCCTGGCTGCCTGAGAGGGACCATACAGACATCTCGGGAATGACAGTCTTTGCAGTGGGTAAGATGAGAAAGGATGGAGAACAGGTCCAGGAGGGTCTGGTTGGCCAAGGTCACATAGCAAACCCCCCAGCAGCCCCACACCGCCAGCAAAGGGCAGCTTTGCCCTGCGAACAGTTTTCCTCTCCTCCCCTGCCAAAGGCAGAGGTGGGGGAGATGGGAGGAGGGATCCATTTGCTGCATCCATACCCTTCAGCCCATCTCTCGAAGATGAGGAGGAGCTGTGGGTGATAGGGAGAGGGAACAGCAGCAGGATCAGGGATTCGCGTCTGGGCTGTAGAAGTACTTTCCCAGGGATAGTTCTTTAAACAAAACCATCCTGGACCCCACAGTCTTTCTCCAGCCAGCCTTGGTGGAGCTGCCCAGCCCAGGCCGATCTACCAGAGCCAGGGAAGCTGTGATGATCCTCCCACAGACCCTGGGTGGACTTTAAGAAGTAGCTCACGAACGATTCAGGACTCCAAAGAAAGCGTTTGCTCCTAAACCGTTAGCCCCTTCTGCTTTGGGCCATGTCCTGGCTCGTTACGTCCCCTCATGCTCAGGTCCTCCAGCTGGGACATCCACCCAAGGCAGCAGCCCAGGTAAGACTAAGGCAGCTAGGATGGCGAGCAATGTTTTCTAGAAACTTTTGGTTATTTTTTTTTAATCTTTTTGAGGCTTTATTTGGGCTTTTTGGCTGTGCCCCTTCTTTCTCCTCTTGCTCTCTCTGTGACTGTGGGGTCAGGGCAGCTTTTCTGCCTTGGGGTGTTGCAGCACCCCTGGGTGCTCGTGGAGATGGATGCTGAGTCTTGCAAGGGTTTGCCTGGGAGGGTTTGCTGCTCACCCAGGAGGGTGATTTATTTGGTCACTTAGCAGCAAACAGCATGGATTGAATTTCCAATGTTGTTTATCGCTCCAGAGTGTAAACCAGTGAAAATGGTAGTTAATTGAGTTAAATTCAGATAACAACCTTAACAGACACTTTGCTGCTGCACAGTGAGGCCCTGTTTGCTGAGCATTGCTGTTTGCTGCAAATTATCTGCTCAGAGGGATTCACTGATGTTTCAAGTAGTGTGTTTTAGCTTAGATTAGCTCCTGCGTGGGCCAGCAGTGCTGCTTACCTGGTGCGTGTTCACCTGCTGGAGCTCAGGATGCGGCTCAGAGCTCCCAGAGCAGGATCAGGGAGCTGCTGCAATAAGCGCAGGACAAGGGAAGGGGAGGGGATGTGCCCTGTTCCCATCCGGTTTGCCTCTCCCCATCCTCCGGGAAGCACTGAAGCTCGACAGCGCAGCAGCATTTTCCTTAGCCAAGGTCCTGTTTTGTATTTTGGGTTTCCTAAGCGTTATTGATGGATCAATAGTGAAAACACTTCCTGACCCTGGCATGTGTGTGAAGGGGGGAAAAAAAAAAATCAATAATGGCACGTTCAATCTGTTATTCTGTTTACACTCTTAAAGATCACTATTTATACAGGGATTTTAACGTTTCCATTAATGTTCCTAAGGAGGACCTTGGAGGAGCGGAGAAGTTGTCGCTCTGTGATTCGAGGGGGAATTTAACTTGTCTGTGCTCTGCAGGCTCGTGTTTGCCTGATAGCACGAGCTTTCCGCGACTCTTGCAAAAAATCCCAGCCCATAATCCTAGTGCGGGGATGGGGACAGAGCCCTGCCAGCCTGTCCCAGATGCTTTTGGGATGGGGGGGGCTGTGAGCCAGGTGACAGGGGTGAGGGCAGGGTACGACCCAACCGCTGCAGCCCCATCCCTGCTGCAGAGGGCTGGGATCGGGATCACACCTCCCCTTCGTGGGAAGCCCCAGCAGGGAAGGCGCTTGGCTGTAGCAGCAGTAGCCTGAGCAGAACCACTGAGTCCAGAAGGAGATGGTGCTGGTGTCAACATGGTGGTTTCATTGGCGGATAAATTGCTGCTGGGCTGCTAAATATTGCTTGTGGGCTTGATCTTAGGAGAAATAGGGAGCGGGGGTGTTAGTATCCTGGTGGTAGCAGTTGTTTTAACTGGCTGGAGGAAAGCATGTCTTCTCCTGCTGGAAAATTCTTTGTGCGGCTAGAGGAAGGGGCTGCCTGCGTGGATGTGGTGTTTCATTGCTGCTCTGCTGAGTTTGGAGGCAGTTGGCTGGATCGGCCTGGAGGGTCACTCGGGAAGAGGTTATTTGTGCTGTTTTCCAGGAACAGGGACACACTGATCCACACGAGCCACAGGTCCAGGAACCTGAATAGTGCTGGGGAAACGAGTGAAAACAGATCCTGCGTGCATGTCCCAAAACCTGCTCCTCACAGGCTTCCACTGTGTCCTGGACTCATGGATGAGCAACTGGGTCATGTTCTCCTGTTGTACATTTGTCCCTGAGTGACGTGAAATGACCGTAGCATCCCATACTGCTGCCATCCCAATGGGAGAGAAGGTTTGCTGTGAAAGGCTTGGCACCCATGGGTGCTAGGCTGCTCAGGGCAGGAGGGCTTTGCTGGGCAGTCAAGCAGCAGCTTTTGGGCAATCACAGCCAGGGCTTAAAAACTCCCCTGTGTGAGTCAGTAGAGTCTGACAGAGGAAGGACTTGGATGTTGGGCGTCTTGGGCTCCTGCCCCAGCTCTGCTTGCAACCCACCGCCCCATGCTCAGCTCCTCACCCCGAGAGGAGAGCACTGCTGGGACTGGTGGGTGCGTCGAGGCTGTGCAGGCTGCTGCTTCATGCTGGAGCTATAGGGGGTTGCAAGAATCCTGTCTTGTGAGCTACTGCTCTGATTCAAGCTGCGACATGTCCAAGGGAAGCAGTAGAAGGCAAGAGTCCCCTCTGCCCCCAGTAGAATAATCTTCCTGCTTTTAATGATTACTAGAAGGGGGGAAGAAAGCTGATGGTGTTCGGAGTGTGGTATGGATTTCATGAGGAACGGACAGGTGAATGAGGATCACAGAGACTGTAGTTGTCCATCCCTGGGTGGTAAGGCCATGAGAGCTGCAGAGACCTAGCTAACTAGCAACCTTGAAGGATCCATTTTAAACTTTCCCCCTAGCATCTGAGTGCCCATGATAGATTTACACCAAGAAAGAAACCACTTTGCCCTGTGTAAGAGCAACCCTCTTGCATTGCTGAAGAGCTGTTGTGAATGTGCCTCCAGCTAAACATGCATGAGATGTAGCCTCCCTACTTGCAAACAACACTAGTTTACCCTTATCAGCTGCTGCTGCCTTTTTTTTTTTTTTTCCTTTTTTTTA
>VYXH01008550.1:140203-234189 GCA_013397275.1 Burhinus bistriatus
TTTTTTTCCTTTTTTTTTTTAATCACTGAGCTTTTATACAACCTTTCTCTCCAGGTAAATGGAAGGAAGGAGATAAAGTGACAGCAATGTAGAGCTGTGATAATGGAAGGTAGCATTGAGCAGATCTGTGATTAGAGGAAGACTGGTCCTCTGTAAGGGGGATTTGCAATACATTAAGCATTTATTATTTTAACCCATTGCATCCCTTTGTCAATACCTTGCTCTCCTCCTGAGCTGAGAGGTTTTGAATACATCAGATAAATTCCCGCATGTCGTGTCTCAGTGAGGCAAGGAAAGCACTCTGCTTTTTGGTGGGATCTCTCTCTATCTGCCTGGTGTCTGAAGGCTGTGGGAAGACTGATGGTCCTTGGCCATGTCATATGTTTTATGCCCCAGGCTAAGGTGACCCCTTTGGCCACAGCTCAGAGCTGAGATAGGTGAATGTGTCCCATGGCCGTAATCAGGAATATAAAGGGCAGGTGAGAACAGGCTATGGAGAGAGGTAGCTAAGAGATATTGCCGCGTGTACATACTGGAACCACTCAAGGTCAGGTTGGACAGGGCTCTGAGCAACCTGATCTAGTTGAAGATGTCCCTGCTCATTGCAGGAGGGTTGGACTAGGTGACGTATAAAGGTCCCTTCCAACCCAAACTATTCTATGATTCTAGTTGGTAATTTTGAGCAAAAGGACCTTGTCCTGAGCCGACAGAGCTCCACAGGTGTTTCAGCAGCACCTCCACCAGGTCCCACCTGTGACTCCAGTGCCAGGTACCCCTCGCTGAGCATCAGGACCATCCGTACCATAGTGCAGCTGCAGCTCAGCCTGCAAACCCAGCACCTGGAGCAGCTGCTCCATCCCAGCACCACCACCTTCCCCTTCCCTGGCCTGCCAGAGGCTTCCACGTCAAAAAGGAGAAGTCAGGAAACAACTCCTGAACTTCAGGTTGTGGCTGTCCCCGTGGTGCCGCTGACCTTAGCTTGTCTTGCTGAGGAGATGCTGCTGCAAGACTGGCTCCACACTGCATGTGTCCGGGTTTTAAAATGAGTGCTTCCGTAGTGCAAGACCATCCAACACTGCATCCGCATCTTCGTCTCTTTGCCAGTCATTCCTTAGGGCATGTTTGCTAAAATGCTGGTATTGCAGGAGAGCAGGATGGCAGCTTTGCTGAACCTTGGGGATATGGTTGGAAATAGGAGCTCAGCCCGTGGCTGCACCTTCGATGCTGAGGCTGTTGCGTTGCAGGCATCTATTGGCGGGCGTCCCCAGAGAGATGCTGGGTTCAGTGGCAGGGGACAGAACCACAAAACGGAAACAAGCTACCAGTGCAGTGAGTTGGGGGGAGAGTTGCCACTGCTTCACTTCTTGTTTAGGGCTTAAAAACGGAGCCAGGCACTTAGCTGGGGCTTGCAAACCTGCTGATGTGCCCACTGAGTTCAATGGCATGAAATCAACAGTGTGGAGCACCTAAATATGCTTCAAAACCTGGCACGTAGTACTGCACAGGTGCACGTCCCTGTTGTGGTGATGCTGAGTCTGGGCAGGATTCCTGGGGCAGCTCCCAAGGGACCCTGGGGACACCCCACCTCCTGCCTTCCATCCTGCTGCAGTTGGGTTCCTCTCCCGGACGTGGCGAAGGAGGAAGCTGGTGAATTCATTAGTGTCTCCTAAGTGTGCAGACACAATAGGGAACAGAGAAGATGGCTGGTAGAAAGTGGTAAATGATCTTTGGAAGGAAGAGATTTATATTGCATATAATTTCGCACCTTGTCTTTTTTTTTTTCTTCCTTTACCTAACCTGTAACAAATGCATGTTTCCAGCAGGACTGGAACAGACACGTCTGTCTTTTTATCTTGGCTGCACCCACTCTATTATAGCAGAAATGAGCAGAGCTATTCAACTAATTTCTCCTCCTGGCTGCTCAACTCTGGCTAACTCTTCTCATTTTCTATTCTTTGACATTAGCAGCACAGCTGGTTCAAGAAAGCTTGTTTTCTTGGGGGCAGTGTGATGAGGACAATTGTTGTTGAGAGGCATGAAACAAAAAAAAGCATCCGGCAGTTGTTCTCGCCCTAATTACCTCTAATGAAATAAAACCAGAGCTGCCCATCAGCGGGGGAGAGCAGTGGGCAGAGCGGTGTGGGTGGTGGCCGGCTCTGGTGCCCCTCATTGGGGCTTCGGGGCTGGCTGGCAAAGACCCACGGCCAAAGGAACGGTAGCGGTGGTCTGACGTGGCGCTCACCAGCCTTGCACTCTTTTTCAGCTTGTGGCAAGCTGACCGGAATAAGTGACCCGATCACAATTAAAACCTCGGGGTCCAGGTTCGGATCGTGGATGACGGACCCTCTCGCTCCTGAGGGAGAGAACAAGGTAAGACCATGATGGCTTTGTCCCTGTGTTCCCACCTCCACCAATGTGGCTGAGGTCATTGAAAACTCATTACATCCCAGCACCGAAACCCAGGTTGTGCCCTGTGAAACCTGTGGAAGGTCCTAATTCATCTCACGGGGCTCTGCTGGCCTCCTGCGGCGGGAGGAGGCTGAGGATCCCACAGGGAGGGAGGATGAGGAGGGGGCTGAGGAGCCCTGTGCAGCGGTCCCTTCACAGGGCAGGTGAAACTCACTGAAGTGATGAGCGTGCATGGTCTCAGAAGTGTCACCATGAGGTCTGCGTTCCCCATGGGAGGGAAAAATCAAATATTGGGTTTCTCATCTGGGTTTAGCAGCCAGGAGGGAGCTGGGGCCGAGCAGAGGGACCCGTGGTCCCAATCCCTGCTGCTCTTCTGCCGCTGATGCCTCCGATAATGTCGTCTGACTGCATTTGTCCTCCATCCTCCACCTTCATTGTTGTGCGGAATTAACTGACTGCAGCCAGAGAGAGATTTGTTTTGCTTTGTTTTGGTCTTTTTTTTTTTCCATTCAGACCATTCAGTTTTGATCCCAAGGAGGTAGGAGGCCAATAACTGGCTGAAAATCAATCCAGGCTTCCCATGACTGATGGAATGGAAAATATCTTGAGTGTTTGCTGAGGATTTGCAGGCAGCAAAACAAAACAAAAACCACAGAGCTTGACTGCATGGTAATTCCCTTCTGCATGCAGCATCCTTCATCAAAGGATGAAGACACCAGCAAGGGCTGTATCGGGGCAGCTGTTTTGAGAGCCTTGCCCCGTGTTCGGCTTTCTGTAGCTAATAGAGGACGAGGGATGCTCTGGAGAAGCCACCCGTGGGAGTGGCTCCATTTGCCCGTGGATGTGCAGCAATGAAGCTGCAGTGACTTGAGATGTTGGGCTCTTTCCCTCCAGCAACCAACTGGTTTCCCAGTAACAATACCTGCGTATTTTACAGTTATTAAACGAAATTTCACCTATGGCCCAAATAGGATCTTAATTATGAAATTAGATGGGAAGACTTTATCCACATCACATCATAGTTTTGCTCAAGAGAGGGTACAGACTTGTCCCCTTCAGGCTGTGTTTGCTGCATCCCTCAGCACTAAGATGATCTATACATCTGTGAAAGAAGAGTCAGGCCTGTTGCAGCTGAAGCTGTTGATCAAATGCTAAAGATCTTTCCATGTCTTCAGAGAGTTTTGTCTCAAACAAGTATTTTTAATATTTTTATTACCCATGCCTTTTTCTGCAGTGTATTTTTGTTGTGAGAGTAGACAAGCGGTTTGGACTGTAGCTCAAGCTTCACAAGCGTTTATGTGTATATAAGGTATAAATCTACTGTGAATTTTATTAGAAACACACAATTAAGTGAAATTCATTGGCTGCCCAGCAGAGTGGGAAACCGGAGATGGGGAGAGATGGGCAGTTTATCATATCCATCTTATGTCACCAAGCCCCAGCAGGTGTTTGGTGGTTCATATGGTCATTTGTTCATGTCATGAAATCATTGAACGCATCCGGGGAAAAATGCGAGTCCCGCAGGAGCAGCCTGGTGGCGAGGCAGCGGCTGGATGCTGAGCACCGGGATTGATGTGGATTGGCAGGAGAAGGTTGCTCAAAGCCAGCTGGTGCAGTGAGATGTTGCTGTCCATCAATCTCTGCTTCTCCAACGCATGAAGTGCTGTTGGGTCCTGTCACCTTGCAGCCCCAGCATGATGACATGGGGTTCTGCTCTGCTGGGCTTCTCTTTGTCTCTCTAAAAACTGAGCACAATGCATCGGCATGCATGATTTTTTTAATACCAAATAATGAAACGGGAGCAGCAGAGAGACAATCAGTTTTCTGGGTTTTGGTGCATTTTTTTTTTGTGATTTCCCAATCTGGTTTAGTTGAATGCAGGCATTTTATTAAGTGAGGAATGCTCTCCAGCGCCATGGCTGACAGCAGCAGCTCTCCCAGGCTGCAGGCACTTCTCTGCCATGGGTGCAGGGACACGGTGTGGTTTTTCTCTGGTGCTTTTCCAGCCATCCTCAAGCCCACAGTGGAGATGTGAAGATCAGAGCCATTTGCTACATTCCCCACCTCTGCAGTGTTTCCAGGGAGGTAACGATGGAGGGCTGAATTTCCCTACAAAGTTTTTGCAGACCCCGCTTGGCCTTTCAAATGCAGCAGCCAAAAGCAGTTCATGTGCGCACACTGTGTGGGAATGTTTGGCTGCTCTCCTAAGGGACCCTGGAGACAGCCACATTGCAGAGATGATGCCATCACATTTTGCAAGGTGTTTGCAAAAGAAGTTTACGCTACAACATTACCCAAATTTGCATCCTTAAAGGCTTCCCTCTTGCTATTTAATTTACTTTTTCTCCTTCCTAAAGAGTTTCTACAGAAAGCAGCTATCTTATTTTTAGGCAGCAACTGCATACAGAATGTCACTCACTGGCTGGGTATTTCTTCTTGATATTAGCTGCGTAGCTTTGTCATTTGCCTCAGAATGGGATTCATATGACAAAAGCTTTTTTTTTTAAGGAGTCTAGACAGTGTCCCTAGTGAACTGGCACTTAAATGATGATCTAAAGTCTCTCCCCATCTACTGATAGCAAGATTTTTATGTCTTTGTCTCATATTTTAGCAGCCTTGGTTTCAGCTTTTGATGCAGAAGTGTATGATTTTTAAACCAATATGGGCTTTGCCTGAATTACCTTGACAATGAGTGATTACATCCATTGCTTCTGCACGCCAGATTAATGGAGTTCTGCACAGCAGCTGGTATCATTTACTGAGCGCTACCACAATGGGGCTTACGGGAAGCAAAAGCGGCATCAACATAATATGCTGGGTTTAGCCAGAGAAAAGATGTTAATTGTCCTCTGGAAGGACGATGTCCATCATGCAGCACTCCCAGGGAACCTCTTAAGCTCCTAGGTTCCCAGGTTATCCCCCAGGAAAGCTTTGCTATTCAGTTGATTTCTTGGCTGATTTTGGGTTCCAAAAATTGGGTTTATTTCTGGGCATAGGTGGCAGGCATTGGACACACCTTTTTCCAGCAGGTTGGATTCCTTCCTCTGGATTTCACTCCCAGCTCAGTTTCTAGGGTGATGTGCCAAGGGCTCAGCCTAGTCTCTGCTGTTTTCTAACCCCACGTGTTTCTGTTGCTCACCCAGGTCTGGTACATGGACAGCTACCACAACAACCGCTTCGTCCGTGAATACAAATCCATGGCAGATTTCATGAATACTGACAATTTTACCTCTCATCGTCTCCCTCACCCATGGTCGGGCACCGGTCAAGTGGTCTACAATGGCTCTATCTATTTCAATAAATACCAAAGCCACATAATTATCAGGTTTGACTTGAAAACAGAGACCATTCTCAAGACTCGCAGCCTGGATTATGCCGGCTACAACAACATGTACCACTACGCCTGGGGTGGCCACTCGGACATTGACCTCATGGTGGACGAGAACGGGCTGTGGGCCGTCTACGCCACCAACCAGAACGCAGGCAACATCGTCATCAGCAAGTTGGACCCCAACACCCTGCAGAGCCTCCAGACCTGGAACACCAGCTACCCGAAACGCAGCGCCGGAGAGGCCTTCATCATCTGTGGCACGCTCTACGTCACCAACGGCTACTCAGGAGGCACCAAGGTGCACTACGCCTACCAGACCAACGCCTCCACCTACGAGTACATCGACATCCCCTTCCAAAACAAGTACTCGCACATTTCCATGTTGGACTACAACCCCAAGGATCGGGCTCTCTATGCCTGGAACAACGGGCACCAAATACTTTACAATGTCACCCTCTTCCATGTCATCAGGTCTGATGAGTTGTAGTCCATCCTTGTTTAGAAACTGATTTAGAAGAGAAAAAGGGAGAAATGAATTTAAAAAAAAAACTAATATCAAGGAAACACACTTTAAATAAGTAAATATCTAAACAGCTGCCAAAATCAAGACCAATGTCATGGAGGATTATTCAGCATAAAACTGACAGATCAGCATTACCTCTACATTTCTAGAAGTCTGGCCCTGTCTTATAGACTCACAAATACTTGCAGTACTTGCAGCTGGAACTGCATTTAAAGAACCACTTAAGTTTGGGGTTTTGTTTTGTTTCTGTTCCAATAGCAAACCTATAGTACATACTAAAGAAGTAAGGCAATGACTGTTGAAAGTTTATTCTTGGGAATTTATTCTTGGGCCTCTCTTCTCTGTGTGGGTTGCATGGACATTTTCCCAACATCACAGTCAGCTGTGGTGGATGTGTGATTTGCATTTCTAAGCAGAACAAGCTGACCTGTGAGGAGCTCTCCCTGTCTGAACAAGACCTATCACAGGTTAGTTTTTTTCGCCTTCCATTGCAGCTACTGTCTCTCAACTGTGTTCTTGTCACTTAGATTAACTGTGCTGAGAGCCGAAGTAGCTCATGGATCTGTGTCTTAGTAACTATTAAACACGATGGTTTAAGTATGTATTATGAACAAGTTGTTGTACCCATATTGTTTGAACTTACGTATTCAGCAAATATATTGTATAATGTATGTCTGTTATTTACCAGAGGTGGCAAAACTTTGTATGTCCAGTTTATTCAATGAATGTTGTAAATGCAATGACGTAGTTTGGATTAATAAATGATGGTTTTGTTTCTAAAAAGGAAAAAAAGATCAGTGTTCACCCTTATACACAGATAACCAATTTCATGTTGATAATTACAAGAATATTCTCTTACTGTTATACTATCTACATAGCATTATGGTGGTTGGAAATTGCTTCTTTGGAAATTCTGTGGCATCAGATTCCCATGGGAAGCCCTGTTTATGGAAGTGTGAAGGTAATTAATTTTTTTTTAAGAGGAAAACTTTGTACTATCCACAGTTATCTAAGGAACAATAAAAATATTAGGAGACTTCCCTGCTTTGTTTATTGTCTTCTCTGTACAAGTGACGAAGGGAGGGACACTTTATCAGGGAGTGTAGTGATAGGATGAGGGGTGACAGTTTTAAACTGGAAGAGGGGAGATTTAGATTAGATATTACTCTGAAGGTGGTGAGACACTGGCCCAGGTTGCCTAGGGAAGTTGTGGCTGCCCCATCCCTGGAGGCATTCGGGGCCAGGCTGGACGGAGCTTTGAGCAACCTGGTCTAGTGGGAGGTGTCCCTGCCCATGGCAGGGAGGTTGGACTAGATGGTCCTTAAGGTCCCTTCCAACCCAAACTATTCTATGATTCTAAGCGTAGGGGAGGGGTAACAGGAATTATCATGGGGGTTTGGGGGTAATTGCTGAGCAACCATATTGACTTTTCTTACATCTTGAATCGAGTATTACGTGGTGGGTAGCTGCAACTGGGAGCCGGAGGGGCCGGAGGCTGAGATGCTGGAGGGTTTGGCTCTCTGCTCTGTAAGGGCTCATGCATCAGGGTTGCCTTCCTGTTTGCAGTTGGAGCAGGTCCTGCTTCAAGGAGATAAAATCCTGCTATGGTTGCTCTCTGCCGCAAGGGAAGCGCAGGAGCTGCAGCGAGAATGGGTTGCCGTGCTGCCCCGGCGCGGTGCTCAGCCTCCCCTCCATCCCGGGGCTGACGGTGGAGCTGGGTTAGGCGGTGACAGCGTTTGGTATCAGTGCTACAACAGGAGAAAACTGTGTCTATCGCATTCAGTAGTTGGAGACACAGTGCCTCCGACTGCCTGGTGCAATTGGATCATTTTCCTTCTCAGATGCTTAGAGTGCTTCTCATCCTGAATTTCCTAGTGTCATGCTGGTAAAAAAATCTCCTTCCATCTAATGCAGCTAGCACTGCAATGCTTATGAACAACTGTTATTGTTGAGGTTTGAGCACTCAATACCATCATTCCTCTTGTTTTTGCCCAAGCAGGGGCCTCACAGTGTTGCAAGATGCTGCAGTATCACAGCATGCACCTTGAAATGATTGGAGGCACTCTTCCAGCTGAATGCTGCTAAAGTTCTTGGTATTTTGAGGCTTAAGACACTGGATGTTAACATGCTCATATCAACCACCTTTAATAAATCCTGCACTTCCCTGCTCTCCCCTTACATGCTTCCACTGTATGCCCTCTCCATGGCAGGGCTCACTTTATGGGGAACCCAGCACCACCAGCAGCTTCATTCTGCTGCCACTGTCTGCTGTGAGATGTGGGGTACCACCTCTCCCTCTGGTGTGAGATGTGTGGTCCCATCTCTCCCCTCGACCCCAAGGAGAGCGGTATTCAGCAATTCCCATGCCACAACCAGCTCCAGGCGAAGGGACAGCACAAATCCAGGCTGGGCAGAGAATGGATTGAGGGCAGCACTGAGGAGAAGGACTTGAGGGTACTGGTTGATGAGAAGCCCAACATGAGCTGGCAATGAGCGCTTCAGCCCAGAAAGCCTCCTGCATCCGCAGCAGCATGGCCAACAGGGCAAAGGAGGGGATTGTGCCCCTCTGGTGACACTCCACCTGGAATACTGTGTCCAGCTCTGCAGGGGCCCAACAGCAGAACGACATGGACCTGTTGGAGCAGGACCAGAGGAGGCTGCAAAGATGATGTGAGGGCTGGAGACCCTCTGCTATGAGGACAGGCTGAGAGAGTTGGGGTTGTTCAGCCTGGAGAAGGCGCCAGGGAGACCTTAGAGCCCCTTCCAGTATCTGAAAGGGGCTCCAGGAAAGCTGGGGAGGGACTCTTGATCAGGGGAGTGGAGCCATAGGACAAAGGGGAACGGTTTTAACCTGAAAGAGGGAAGATGTAGATTAGAACTCAGGAAGAAATTCTTTCCTGTGATGGTGGTGAGACACTGGCCCAGGATGCCCAGAGAAGCTGTGGCTGCCCCATCCCTGGAAGTGTTCAAGGCTAGGTTGGACGGGGCTTGGAGCAATCTGGTCTAGTGGGAGGTGTCCCTGCCCATGGTGGGGTGTGGTTGGAACTGGATGGTCTTTAAGATCCCTTCCAACTCTAACCATTCTATGACAGAACACATCCTGCCGTTGCTGCCTGCCCAAGGAGTCTGCTGAGCTGGATCTCATGGGCAGCTGTGCTGCCTGGTGCCTGTGTGAGCTGTAAAGGGCTCACTCTGGTGTCATTAGACCTTTGTCACCTCCTTTCCAAACTGAGAATCAGGTGACTGTGTTTAGCACTACCAGGCATGACGATTTTTCAGCCAAGTGGATGTGAACAGCTATACTCACTGATGATCAGCCTTCGAGCTCGGCGGAGGGATGCATTAGGGCCCTTGGAAGGAGCGCAGATCACTGAGGTCAGGAAATTGAATATAGGGAATTGGTGACTGCTGCAAATTGCACATACAGATTTCAACCTCTCGGCCTTACCAGAAGGTCCCTGCTGGGCTCTTCAGCAGGAGGAGAGGGGAAAGAAAAAAACGGTATAATGTGGTTTCCCAGAGCTGGATTAAACCACAAGCAATGAACGATCCTCCACATGTAGATACTTGAACCAGTTACATAGGTTTGAGATACTGCTCTGTGTCAACGCTACTCCTCTTACTGAAATGCTGGCTCTATCCAAAATGGGGACATCTCTCCGAGGACTCATTTCTGTGCTATGCACCGTATTTCCAGGGCTCTGGACTGCCAGGTTTGTGGAGATCTTCAATATTTAGCAGTGTTTTATCCCTCCAAGAAGCTAAAAAAGGGGGCTAGGCATGCACAGTGTAATTGGTAGCAGTATTGATCTACGGTACACAAGAGAAATCTGCTAAGCCAAAAAGCTTTAAGGCAACTGCAGTCTTTTCTATTTAATTAATGCAGCTCTTCAGTGCAAATTCATTTAAGGGGAGCGCATTGTTTTTATAATATTTAGAGCTGAATCCAGCGACTGCTGCAATCAATGGGACAGATGCTGGTGCTTAGAGGAGGGACAGGGCTTTTGCAGCCAACTGACTCTGCTCCCTGCGCAGCTCCCCAAGTGCATCGGTGTGATTCTCTTGCACATGTTGCTGTAGTTTTGAATCATGGCTGTTGTCAGCTGTATTACACGCTGAATTGCTTTTCGGTGCAGATTATTGTCCCTGCAGCTGGGCTTTGCATACTTTTATGGTTTGAAGAACCCACAACAATTTATTGTCTTTTAGAAAATTATTCTCTCACCAGATGACCCCTACCCACCTGGGAATGAGGGAAAACAAGGAAACTTGAGGGTTGAAATATAAACAGATTTAATAGAATAAGACTAAATAAGTAATATTAATAGTACTAAAGAACCAGTATTGGTCCCAATACCAATGTAAAATACACAAGGATTATATTCAGCCCATTCTATCCGTAGGAAGCCGTGCACTCCCAGCAGGGGCCAGCCAATGACGGCCACTGTGAGCACTATGAATTGGGGAGGAAGGGAAGGGCTCAGGGCTCCAGCACCCGGGCAAGGATTTCTCTGGATTGCTGCCATCAAGGGGGGGAGAACTGCTCAGCAAACTTTCTAATTTTTATTGAATTTGCCGTTCATGGTATGAAATAATCCTGTTGGCCACCGGTCAAGTGCCCGGGTCTCGCTCCTCCTCATCCTTGCACCTGGAGCGCTCCAAAACACTGAGACCATGAAACCCACCAAGCATAGCTGGCTGTAAAGTAAATACCTTCACAAATTCAGACACTAGAGTCTTCTAAAAGTGCAGTTTTCCCTAGCATTAGGAGAGAAATTAGTCCTGTGTTGCTCAAATGATGATACACACTCTCTCCTACCCTCTTGCATGCCATGGAGCTGTGCTAATTGCCCGGAGCACCAGATGGTTCCTCTCGAAGACATCTGTACTTGGTCAAAGAGATTGTCCCAGCCAATCTGTCCAGTTTTGGAGAGTTGTTTCAGGTAGACCAGAATACATGGCAGGGCACCACCTGAATCCACCAGCACCCTGGCCAGGCACGCTGCCACACCGAAGCACTGTCATATGCCTAATTACCCAAAGTCAGCTTTGTCATTAGCAAGATTTGAGGACAAAAGAACACATTTGCTCCAAAACATTGATCTGCAAAAATAAATTGAATTACAGGAAGGCAAAATAATGCTGTTTGCTTTAGGGCACAGCTACATTTAGATTCTAATTTTCCTAGTGCAATTCGTTTAAGAAAAGACTCAACAGCACAAAGTGTCCTTGAACACAACAAAGTCAAAGAAGCTTTTCTGTAACATATACCCAAAGTTAATGAGATGAGAAACGTGCTATAAGGGGTATACCTTTGTCCTATATGCCTGTAGTGCAATATTCTATAAATAGATGCCATATGGTCATATACATAATGGTATGTATTACTTTTCAAGCAGATGAGCCATTCAAAGACAATTACGTCTCAGAGGATTGCTTTATATTAATAACTTAAATATTTGGTGCACGAGGCTTGCTGATCCAACTTTAGTCATGGGGGCCTGAGAGTTACTGCAGAGAAATATCTGACCATAATTTTGTATGTGTGCTTATGTGTTGTTAATATTTTACAAGGGATTAATTCAAAAGCACTATACAAGATATTTGTGAGGATTTTGGTTTGAAGCAGAACCCAGGTTCTGCCCTAGCTGTGCCAAGTCCCAGCTCCATAGCTGAGTAAGTAGCTGGACAGATTTAATTTAGCATATCATAGAATCATGGAATGGTTTGGGTTGGAAGACATTAAGGATCATCCAGTTCCAATCCCTCTGCCATGGGCAGGGACACCTCCTACTAGACCAAAGCTCCATCCAGCCTGGCCTTGAATACCTCCAGGGACGGGGCAGCCACAGCTTCTCTGACAATCTGTTCCAGTGCCTCACCACGCTCATGGTGAATGTCATGACATTGCTGTCCATCCTTTGAATCAGCTGAACTGGGGCTGGGCCTTGGGATGAATGGGGTATCTGATGGGGTTTGCTCTCATTCTTACAGTTTACCAAGCCTTTGCTCAGAGATCCCCTTCCCTGGAGCCCTCCTGCCCACCCCAGAGGATGCCTGCCCTGGTTTTGGGTACGGCAGAACATAAACACAGCTACATACCTCCCAGCAGCCCTGCTCTGTGTCTAGCCAGCTCAGACCACAGGCAAAGCAGTTCCCTGCACATCCTCCCCGTGATACTGCAGGCCATGTCTAGAAAGGTGTGTAACTAGGTTTGTGTGCAGGGGAGCCCCTGGCTTTTCGGGGCTGACCTAGGGAAATGAAGCTCGTCCTTCCTCCACCGGTGGCAAAGCCCATGGGGCGCAGCAGTGGGCTGTGAAATGCAGCTCACAGCCGTGTTAGCGCTTACAGATTGTCCCGTTGAGTTAAAAAAATCTCGCTCAGCACCTGACCTCAAACCCAAGCAGAAATACTGACTGTTGCTTAGCATCATCACAACACCAAGAGCTAAAAATTATGCTTTCTTCCTTTGCTGTTACTTCTTTGACCTTCATTAGTTCTGCAAGCACCAAATGCAGAGACCATGTAGCAAGAGTTATAAAAAAATAGATCCTGACCCCTTAATTAGCTCCTCATTATCTGAGAGCTCCATATTGAAGCATTAAGATGTCGCAAAGCAATTTGTTGAGTTTCCAATCAAAACTTTTTAGAATTGTTGAGCCTTTTAATATGCTGTGTTTACAAATTGCCTTGGACCTACACCAATACACACATTTCCTTCACTGGGGAAATATAGCTGAGGAGCCGATAGTTATTAATATAACATCCTTGGTTTTAATAAAGACTTAAAGATTTAATAAAGTCTATGTCAACGAAGCTGCTCTTTTTATACCTGTTACAATAGAGATGACTCTCTTTGAATGACTGCAGAAGAGTTAGAATCATTTAGAGAGCAATTATAGGCTGTTTTCTTAATAACTCTACTTTTACAGCGCTGTAAAAACAATGTACCCATTCCTCTTTATATTAATTTCACCTGGATATGCTCCTACCAGATGACGGGGGGGGGAAGAGTTAGCAAGGCTCAGCTCCTACCCATAGCACATCGCAGGATCAGGCCCATCATGAATAAATAAAAGCCAGATGGGCATGGATTATAGTCCCTGTATTGCGCAAGCTGTTAGCTGGAGGAGTGCAGCTAACAAATAGGAATAAAGAAGAAAAAATAGGTCTCTCCTAGAAAGCACGGAGTTGCACAGCCTTCACCCCTTGGAGGTGTCTATCGCCTGACCTGCTGTGGTGGCCAAAAAACCAGGGAGGTGGGCGGCCAATTGACAAGCCCAGGGCTGAGCCGTTCCTAAAAATCGCAGTCGGCGTGAAGCAAGGGGAGCCGCAATGGCTCCCCAACCTGGAGAGTGATTAGGAATTAGCTTAAAACCTCTTAAAAATAGGTCCCAAACCATTTGAAAGGGATGGCCACCTTCACATTGCAGCTGACAAGTGTAAAGGAGGGATGTAGCTTATCTGCAGCAGAACAAGGCACCAAGCCACGGAGCTTCAACTAACCCCAAGCAGCTTCTTCCTCCTGCAAAATAGTCCCCAGGTCCTCCAAGCTGATTAAGTTCATGGCCATTAAGAGTCTATTGTATAATCATCACAGGAGGTTATGTGTCACCGACGGGAGCCGACCGAGGGAAGTGGCTTTGATGCACAGCAGAGCTGTAAGGACAGAATCTGTGTGCACCTTGACAAACAGCGCCGCACCGAAGCAATGTGCGCTGGACTTTTGTTCTCAGCCTGTGCCAAGGACTTGAGATAATATGGTACTTATGTTCTTTGGGATGTTGTAAAGCCATGAGCTGATCTGTATCGAACATATTTCTATTCCCACGCTGTTTTTTTTTTAAGCAAATCTGTCAAATAAAACCAAAAAAGAATAAGAAGGAAACGCAAAGGAGTGATTACATAAGGAACTCGCTACGCAGGCAGTCATGGCCACTGTGGGCACCAGCGGCTTCCTGGCTTTGCTGTCCTCCAAGGCTGGGTAGAAAAGATCCTGAGAAACAGTTTGGGGTCTGGAACAGAGAGCAGCAACCCAGACCTCCGGCTAACACCCATACAGGGGCATAGGGCTACCTCTAACCACTGCGCTACTGCAGTTGTCCCATAGGCTGCAGCGTCCCTCCTGGCCCTCAGTATCCTCCCAGCTTTGGGGCTGCTTTGCAGCGAATCATCTCTGTCTCAACAGACATGGACTGAGCTTTTTCTCGCCCTCCTTTTGGCTTTTCTGGTCTGGCTTTTCTCACCTTAGCACTTTCAGGATAATTTTTCATGAACTTCCCATTTTTTGCACTTTCTGAGTATCCGGCTAGCAAAAAAAAAAAAAAGTGTCTTACAAGCAGATCGACACCTGAAACAGCAATGTGGGTCCTTCCTCAAGCACACATAGTGAGCCCCCAGCAAAGCAGGCAAGGGACCTTGGGAAAAAGAAGCATAAATCTGCCATATGTGGTAATTTAGATTTTACCAGTCATCTCGCACTAGGGCACTGTCACTTAGAATGAGTGGCCTGAGCAGTCTCCTTTTCCCATCAAAATGCTCATGGCGTGCTATAATAAAATAAATATACTGTGGCTGCGAAGGGTCACTCAGAGCCACTGACATTAACTCAGGGAGATCTCCTTTTGAAGGAGGAAGTTTTATAGCAATTCTGCAATGTGAAGCAGCAAGGGTGAGTTTCAGTATCTATGCTGGGATTTTAAATTAACAGCTGAGTATGAATTTGCCAGTGATCCCGGTCGTGAGCACCAGGCAGTCTGTTGTGCTCAGCTGAGGGAGCAAAGTCTGGGGAAAACACACTTGGTGGCACCACGAACTTGGCTTTGCTTTGCATGACTGGCAGGTTGAGCAAGCACAAGCGGGGGGGTTATTTGGAAGTAGATGTGGTAGAAGGATGGAAGGGCTTTCTGGAGTGCCACGGTGAAAGGAACCGTCCGGGGGACACAGAGTAGCTCTGGGAGCTGAGGTTCCGACAGCACTTTGAGAAATGAGACTTGGGGTGACTCCTGCAATCTAGAAGACATTTGCATGAAGTAAAGCTTTTAAGTTAGGCCCACCAAAATATTTGTGCTCTCAAGCAAGATTTCGTCTTGCAAATACTGGTTGAGAGCTGGCAGCCTTCAGCTGAAGACGCGCGGGCTGCATGGTGCATTGAAGATCTCAGACACTGAGGAATTTTTCCAAACTTCCACCTTTCTGCTTACCATTTTCCCTGAGACAGCAGGAAGAATCAGCACAAATCACTGATGCAGCAGTGGCTACAGGCATTTGGGACTTCCAAAGAATGGAGCAAAACCGGCCTTTGATCCTCTGCCACATCCGTAGTGACAGTGATGATGATACCGGACCAGGTCTCATTGCTTATCTGCTTGCTGATGCAGGACTCTCCTCTGCAGATTTTAGGATCAAAAACCCACTGAGAAGGAAAATAGCCTCTGGAAACGCAGGGTGTTCTGCAGCAGGAGATCCCGAATTTCTACCGAGCATCCCAAAGTACCTAATACGTGTTTGACACACACAGTGCTAGAGTGCAGGTGCTCAGAGCACAGCCGCTGTGGCAGTAGAGACATAGAAAGGTAAGATGTTGTAAAAGAGCAGGGCTCCGTGCCCAGATTTTAGATGTAACACTTTCTTTCATAAACTCAATAAACGGTTGTATTTGCACAGGAAAAACTGTCAGCCTTTTAATTACCAGCCATAGTTACTTTATTATTGTAATGTGAGCAAATGGATCTGCTCTGTGACTGCCAGATGTTCATGCTCCCGCTCGTTACAGCAGTGATGAGCGCGGTGCTGCCCATCACCGGCTGAGAGCCAGGGCGAGGAACCCGGCCCCACCGGCCCGGGCACACAAAAATCTGGGATAAAAAGCTGTAAAATATTCCAGCCTTCGGCATAAAAATAGCCTCTGCAGTTAAACCAGATGGGGTAAAAACTGCGGAAGGGCAATCAGCTCTCATGCACCAGGGACCATGATGTTTGACAAGGAAGAAATTTGTGCTAGGGGTGATGCTATCTAATGGACTGTGTTGAGTTGTAATGTGCTCTGCTACGGGGAACAGGCTGCTCGACCTGATAGTCCACAGTGTTCCTCTGCTACGTTTTGCATTTTAAACATTAAAAGCAATTCCCATCTGTTAAATTAATATCATAAGTGCTCTGTTACGTCAAACACCCGCCCCGACCCGCCCAGGAGTCATGGAGCAGTGCAGAAACTGCTGCGGCTCTGCCTGCTCATGGCAGAAGCCTGGCCAACCCTGCAGTTTTGGTGTCATCTCAGTTGCAGCTGAAACTCCACAGGGATCTGGTGGCAGCAGGTACAGGTAAAGACACCCCATGGACCGTGCATCAGGGCCACCAGTGCCGGGGGGGGGGCACACCAACCCAAAGGTGTCCTTCAGCAAGGAATGAGACATGCATGTAAGCAAAAGGGAGAATAATTGTAAAACAAGGAACTGGGATCACTTTACCCCATAGCAACAAGCCCGTTCAACAGGAGGTGCGTGTTTGCAGCAAAGACCTAAAAAAAAGAGCCGTTAAAATGAACATTGGCATATCTCGCACCTCCCTCTTCCCTGAAGGATGCTCTCTGGAAGCACATGTGCACAAACTAGGGAAGGGAAGAGAAGGAAAATAGTGATGAAGGGGAAGATTAGAGGTACTATGATTAAGTGCTGAAATTAATCCTCTGTTGTCTTACATTATCTAATATGTTTGATCATTATGGCTTCTCTGTTGTTCACTGATGAATCCAGCAGTCTCTTTCAGAGCATCTGGTCATATTGTTCCCTTGCTTAATGACAGCATAAAAAACTCCAAGTGTGTTCTGTGGAGTTTTTGCCCTACATATCGAAGGCCATATTGTACGCAGCCAACGAAGAGGCCTCTTAGCCCGGGCCGATGCTCAGCCCCTGCCTCTGAAGCTGTGTACGGGGTGGAGAGCTGTGCTTGGCTCCGTCCCGCACCCCGGAGCACAAGGAGAGATGTTGCTGTCAGAATGGAAAATCCCGCCAGGGCTGAGAGGCATTAGAGCAGCGTACCATTGGCACGCTTGTAAATGTAGGAATTCAACATCGAGCAGGTAAAAGACCTCTCTGTCAGCATTCTTCTAATTTCAAGGTGGATGGCTGGTTTCAGGCTTTTTTCTCTGCTTTCCATGTGTTGTCTTGCTATGTGGAGGGATAAAAATTCTCATTTTTTCTTCTGCAAACAGGAATAAAATTCCTGGAGCCTTTACATGCCTGTGCCGCCCTTGCTCAGGACCTCCTGAGTTCATGATAGCAGCGCTGGAGGTCTCTTCTGTGGGTTAGCAATCTCCCTTCACTCTGGGCACGTACACTCCGGCAGGCAGAGCTGGGAGGATGCACATGCCACTTGGAAACTCCCAAATTTACTATATGTGCATGCATATAATTTCACACGCCGCCATCCTGTTGCCCCAGTGACAGCGCAGACTAAGCGGAGTCACATGTGTGTTGGTCTCCAAGGAAAGACCAGGATAATGCTATTTTGGATTTGGTATCACACTTGCATTTTCTTCCCTTCTTTTGTTTTTTATTTTTGCTTCAGAGCAGACCAAAAAGCCAAGTCACCACCACTGAAAACGTGATATAATAAGGGAAATAATGACACAGTTTATAGTCCCTACACATACAGCTCTAGCGGAACCATTGGGAAATAAAAAAAATTCAACAAATCATATTGTCTCTGCCTCGGAAGTAATAATGCCAGCAACCTCAGGTACAGGCAGAAGTTTGCTCTGACACCAGCTCCCGAGGTATGGCCCTGACAAAACCACCTGATCGCCTCCCGGCAGAGCTGGAGCTGCTCCCAAAGGACATGGAGGCTTGGTGGCTGGACTGGGGGCACAGAAGACAGCCAGCGCCATGCAAAGGCCTGGGAAAACCCATTGCTATTGAATTCACTCCTCTTCTAGAGTGTGGCCTCCTCTCTTACTTTTTTAAGAGCTTTTTGCCCTTGGGAACCATTTAACTCCTTTTTAACGGTGTTGTTTGCTTGAGGAAGGCTTGTTTATAAGGGCAATTCAGCAGGCAGCGCGGGCTACATAAGATTAGCCAGGCTTTTGTTCTTCTCTGCTTTTCCTTGCAAAATCACTATTTCTCACTGAAAAGCAAAATGCAGTGAGGATTTGTCAAAGCTTTAAACCCAACTGCATTTGGAGAAGCAAAGTTGGGCAGCGATCTGCGCTCCATGTGTAGACTACAACTCCCACGGAGCACTGAAAGATGCAGGCTCCTTGAGCTCTGGGGGAGCAGGGTGATTTGTCACCTCCATCCTTGGGCAGGACACCAAGTCCCACCAGACATTGCTGGCGAGGTGGCATGATTCTCCCTGCCCCTGTCCCAGAACATCTCTACATGACAGACATCCAGCCGAATGCTGTAGGTTCGACTATCTTCTCTTGCATAATCACTGGGCTGAAGAAAAGCGACTCATAACAACTTCGCTCTTACATAGCCAACCTCCTTGCAAATGGCTTCTTGCCGTGGTTGAATGGCATATTGTGAAACTGCCAGAAATAGCAATCAAATAATACTGCAACCCACTCCCATCTGCTAGCGAAAAATTCTGCCCAAGTAAAAGAAAGAGAGAGCTGGGAAGAATCGCTTTGCACCCATTGGACTGTCAGTGCGAGAATTGAGTGGGCAGCACCTCTCTTTAGCTGGGATGAATTTGCCTGTTGTAAATGAACGTGCTGGAGCACAGACATGAATCATGTGTTGATGATATTGGCACTGTTACATGAAAGCATTGATGAAAAATAAAGCCAGATACTGGCAAAAATGTGTAAAACAATAATTCAGACTTCCATCTCTTTAAACATGACCTTGTGGGCTTAGTTTATGAAAGAGCAAGAGACCAGTTCTGCTGGGAAAAAAAATTCAGCGAATATCAGCATAGAAGTCAGGGCCCCTTTGCAGGATCCGCACCGACAGGTGCTGGGGCGCTTTGTCCAGGCATCGGGACACGGCTGCTCCCGCTGGACGATAGCCACCCTCAATGTCTGTGGGGAACAATGGAGCATCCATCCGTACCCTGAAGCAGATCAACATCCCTCAGCACCCAAAAGTCCTCTGGCTCTATATTGCCCAGGTCTTATGGTGGCTTTGCAGGCTGTGACCTGTCCAGATCGGCTGGTTGCGAGAGGGGTGTTGACACCCCCACCATAGTCTTGCATTTGTATTTGCTTAGCTAAGCTTGTTAATGGGGTACTGGATAAATGACTTCAGCTGTGCAAACAGCAGATTCTCTGCAGCGGTCTCAGGACGCGGTGATAGTGCTGAAAAGTGACAGCAATTCTCTGGAGAGCCTGAGAGCTGGGGTGATGTGCGGGACGGGGGCATTGCAATCGTCTGGCGTAAAAAAAAAAAAGTTAATCACAAGAAGTCTTTTCCTATATCTTTCTCTAGCTCTTCTGCCTAACAAAGTGCAGCAATGCAAGCTCCAGTTGGTCTACGATAAGTCCCTCAGATCAGACAGGGCGGTGAGGCACAACCAGCTCTGTTCACACACCCCACCTTCCGCCCCGAGCGAGACCATCATCCCTGGGGACACATTGGCATTTGAGTTTCTTCAGCTCGAGATGCAATTGCTAGCGTGCAGATACCCTTTCTTTTAACTTCTAGTGGTAGCGTTGTCAAAGGCACTTTGGGAAAATGCAGCACTGGAGGATTTGGGCTAGGGGCGAACGTAGTAGCACCTTCCTCTGCGAGGGAGTGCCGGGAGCAGGTACCTTGTACAGGTAAGGAGAGAGAGCTGATTCATCTCGCCGCAACTTGAGACAATCTGTCACCGGCATACAAAAAAAAGTACAAGATACAAACTCAGGAACACAGAACAGCGCTGGAAAAGTCTCAGAATTGCACGACATGCTTTTCGTCCTCTCCGACAGGGCTGGAACTCACCTCTGGGAATACCTCTTTGTTTGCAAAATATCAAAGAATGAGATTTACTTTTTTCTGTAGAAGTATTAGTTTTTACATTAAAATTAGGTAATTTTTCTCTTTCCATGCAGTTCAGCTGTGTCTTGGGTACACCAAGTCTTTGATAACCTCAGAGAGGGGCCATTTCCAGCTCAATCAAAGGGTGTGTGCCGTCTGCTTCCCTTTTCAGAAGACCAGTCCAACAAAAACAGGAAACAAGAAATTGCCAGCACCCTCTTGCACTGATGGCAAAGCTCAGGTGCCTGCAACTGCAGGACGGCGTGTCTCCACATTTTAATTAAGCCTCATTAAGTGGACTTGCATTTTGCTCAGAAACCGGTCAGATCCTGGCTTAGTCCTGCAGCAGGAGTGAAGGAGTGTGTTAACAAAAGCCCTGGCTTGAAGTTGGGAATTATTCGGCTTTTTCTTCAAAAATGCTACAGCTTTGGGATAAGGCTGTGGCTGGTCCCCTGCCTTGTCTCCCAGAGTCTTCCTAGGCTTAGCAAACTGCTAGTTGTTGCTCCATGGTTTTTTTCCAGCCCGAGCAGCTGGACAAGGCTGGGTCAAGGCTCCACAGCTGTTGGGTGGGCAGAACCATCACCTCTTCCCTTCGCAAGTGTCTCCTTACCATAAAACAATGCATCATTATTTTTATGGCCCTTTTCCTCTTTGAGTCTTACCATTAATTTCCTAAAAGAAGTCTTTCTTGTATTTGCATAAAAGCTTATGTGCTCCAAAAAACCAGCCCATCTCTTTTGATGGCATAATGAGATTTATAAATTACTACCTTGGCCAGGAGGTCTGTGGATTTGTGAGAAAAGAAATCCTTTGGTGACTCTCCTCTGCACGCAGCGGTTATTAGGGCTTTTACGGTGCCACCTCTGCCCTGAGGCTACCATGAGCCAACGGTAAAATAACACGCAGAGTCCTTGTCTATCCCTGCCCTCCCATGGAGGCCCAGCTTGGTGCCATCCTTCTGCCCCAGAGAAGCCAGTCTTCGTAACGTGCATGGCCATGGCCAAGGAGGAGGCGACTGTTCCTCACCCGAGGCAACAAGCTGATGCAACCAACTCCCAGGGTGCACTTTCCTGCCAAGGACCACATTTGTGAGACAGCAAAGCACTAATCATCTCCAGTGGTTTGACTGATTAAAAAAGAGAAAAAAAACTGAAAGTTTTTGAACTGAACATGAGTGATAATAATGTATCAGTCTGACTGGTCTGAATAGGGGGTTGGGAAGTTATAATTAAAACATACCTCACTGCTTTCCATCGCTTGTCAATTTTTGGAAGTGATGCTGCTCCAGCCCACATCACGAGCCCTGTGCTTGCTAGGCAGTTTTTCACTCTCCCAAGGTCTGAGGCATCTGCCTTGTTGAACCAGCAATATTTTTTTAATGTGCTTTCCTATATCTGATAAGGTCAAAACCACCTTGAGGACACCTGCTGGGATTCTATTTTGGCTTTTCCTCCTCTGATCCAGGGTGGACACAGCTGCTCTGACCTTTTACATAAACTAAATAAAAGGTGATAAAAAGACATGTATATTTCCCAAAGCAGTTTGAAGGAAGTACCAGGGATATACTTTATATGTAATGCCAACTTTCTCAAAGAATCTCTCACAGGGCGGGATGGCTCTTGACTGTCCAGGGAGAACATCCCTGTCTAAAACTATTATTGGAAATATGTGGCCAAAAAATGAAGGAAAGAAACAACAACCTGCCTGCTCTGTGGTCTTCAGCAAAGCCGGTTTTTCTTCTACTTGTTTTTATGAAAGTTGGGACAAACACTGCTAAAAATTCAAAAATTTCAGCCAGAACTCTCGTCTATGAGGGAGGAACCAGGTTTGGAACAAATAACTCCAGAAAGCTATGCTGACCCTTTTTCGTCTGGGTAATGCATATAGGGAGTCGTAAAAGCTCCATAGCAACTGTATGTGCATAAATTATGAAATCCGCATGGTGCTCCCTCGAAAAGATAAATGGAACCGGGATATTTTCACCTCTTGCAACCACTAAAACCCATCTATATTTAGAAAGTCCTATTTCGCTGTGTGCTAGGCAGTGGTACAGCTTGAGGAAGGACAACGCTTTGTAAAAGTGCGTCTAAGAAAACACATGACATCTTTGTAAGTTTGTGGAGTCTGGTTGTCATCGCTTGATACTTGGGGTCATCACTTCCTCCCAGGCAAAACCGGTGGTAAGTATCTTTGATCACAGTAGTATATCACAGTCATTTGGCCCTGGTGCAAAAAAAAAAAAAGTACCATGTACAATGGCGAACTCATATCTTATCCCAGATGTTAATCCCAAATGGGGAGACAGATCCAGTAAGGCTATTGGATCAGTCTGTATCGTTACAAAGGATTTGAGAAAGACAAAGCAAGACCAGAAGAATTGAATTATTGACACTTTTTTAACATTTAGTCTCTTTCATGGTTGTCTTTTCTTTAAGCTCTCTACAGCATCTCATGTAATCTCTTATTACATTTCAGCTGTCCCTCCAGTCCCATGGCACAAAGTATTGAAACACAGACAAGCAAGAACTTTTAGATGTTGTCATAAATAAAATAGGTGCTATTATAAAGCAGTGGTCTGTTTTCTGCTGCCATGGTGTCTCTTGTCTTATCTGCCTTATTGCTGATATCTTCTGTCAGCCTAGCTTGCCTTTCTTGGGTGTATGATTTATGGTCCAGGGAGACAGCAGAAACATGCGAAAATTGCAGATGAGATTGCTGGGAGATGCAAAGGCAAGAAGACAAGAAATTACTTTGACGACGGGGAAAATATTCTTTCTCTCACTACCCTCTTACAGGCAATGGTGTTCATGTTAGTGTGCTCAGACAGCTCAGCAGCTTAGCTCCAGGGCTCCGGCCTACAACAACTGAGTTGGGAGCAGTAAAACCTGAAGCAGAGAGAGTAATACCTTTTGCTTTCCAAGGTGAGATCTCCAAGCTATGTGTGAATTCCTCTAGCGTAGGTGGCATCTGCTCCTAATAGGCCAGGCAGCAGCAACCAATGTGCAGATCCAGCATGAACATGACACCCAGATCCTTAACTGCTGCAAATTAGTCTCGTTCCTTCTGCTTCGAGGATTTTGTCCTCTTTTATATACATTTCTCTGCATACAAATTGCATGTAGGCAAAATACACAGCCGTGAAGGAGAGGAAACACAGCTTGCTGCATGCCTTAGGAATCTATCCTTGCTGGTAGCCACTGCAGCTTGGGAGGATGCTATTTTCATTACTGTATCTGAAGTTAGTGATAATTGAAAGGTCTTCCACTATGTCGTGTAGCCTCCGTAAACTCCAAGTGCCTCTCACGCATCTCTCCTGCTGCCAACCCGAAGTCTGGAAGAAAAGTTGAAGCACCAAAGAGCGCCTGATTTTTTTGATACTTTTACGGCAACTACCATGAAAGCAGGGCTGGGGAAGGGGGCGCTGCACACTGCCACTGCACACATACCTGTGTGCCAAGGAGAAAAAGCATATCCAAAATGTTTTCTGTAATCCTCTGCAAAACTCAGAGAGAAGATGAGAAATAGGGAATTGTGTTAGTTTGAAATGAAATTAAATCAGGGAGTCGGTTCATTTCCTTGCACTGAATGGCACAGAAATTCCAAAGGATGTTTTGAGGCAGCTGCTCCTCTTTTTAATTTTGGCCAGTTATATACATATGTAGTAGTCTTGTTTGGATTACACTTTTGCATCAAGGATTATAGTTCAAATATATCAGTGCTTTTAATCCTGGAACCAGGCAAAGCAACTGACATTAATATCTTTCAGGCGTGAAAACAGAGCCAGACAGATAGTAATTATGAAGTATGCTTTAGGATTATAACGTAAGTTGGAGAAATCAAGCATAGTGGTACATTTCCAGCTCCGTATTTATCTTGGGCCATGTCACAGACCCATTGAGCAGTTCAGGATTTTAGCTAATTATTCCAGGGAAAATTTGATGAGCGAAAACTCTCTGGACTACTAATGCTTGCTCAGGGGCTGAGCACTACGTCAGATTGCTCTGCCACACAGGGAATCCCAATTAGCGCCCTTGTGATCTACCTCTTTGTGGACCGGTGGAAACCAGTGCAGGACTCACCGCAGATACACTAATAAACACTAATATTCGAAAGCTGTCAAGAGGAACCAGGGAATTCAGTTGCTTTGGGTTCTGGGTGCTCTGATTAGGGTAGATTAACATTCAGTCGAAGAGACAAAGGCACTGTCCTTACAGATAATGTGTAAACATATCACATATAAACATTAGATGATTCAAGGTACCTAAAGCGTCCTTCTTAATGTGAATTGACATAATTGTACAGAAAAGGTATGTTTCTGTTGGCGGTGATGAAGATGTGCGTAGATGGTTGCATGACATAGCGTTATGGGGATTAATGAATTCTCATTTATCAACAACCATATGCAGCATCTTACGCTGTCAGGGTCAAAATAGATCAAAGAAAACAATTATTTTCTCTGTCCAGTCATCTCAGGAAGGTCTCAGTGATCAAGAAATAACCCAGCTCCTTCTATTTTCTATAACACAAATCCACAAAGCACATAATTGGCTAAACCGAGTGGTGAATCTGCAGGAAAATAAAAAAAACACTTATGTGTTGCCTCAAGCAGTAAAAGCCACTCTGGAAGTGCAGGTTCTCAAATTGTTCTGCAGCCGAGGAGATCACTATGAGCAAAGAGGTCCACCAGGTGCCAAAGACACCTTGCTACAGAACCTGGAGAGAGAAAGGCATTTCCCTGGATGTGGCCTCACATCAGTTTTTTCTTGTTAGGGAAGGGTCAAATATCCTCCGCCCTCAGCCACAGCAGAAAGGGTGCTAATTGAACAGCCTTGACAGCAAAGGGATTAACCAGTGAAACAGAAGAAAATGAAATTGGTGAGAAAGAATGCTGCTGACCTTCCACCTGCCCAAAGCACTGAGGTCGACTCGTTTGGGTGGGCGTTTTCCTTGCAGCAGAGAGCTGTAGCTATGCCTGGACCAAGCTGAGGACAGTATTAGCAGTTTGTCAGCCAGACGGAGGAATCCTGCATCCAAAGGCGCATCGATCATTAAACTAGGCATAGCTATTAAACCAGATCTTATTTTTAATGTTGCCAAATAGAAATACTTTAATTTCTGCTCAGGACATAGTATTAGGCATTAGCTGTAGTGAATTGAGTTCTCTAAGTGTTTTTAAAAAAACTATTTTTTTCCAGACTTTCTCTAATACACTCGAAAACAGCTAAGAATTTGCTTGCAAGTGAGGTTGTACATCCTCCCTGGACCATTACTTTCTGCTGGGCTGTGGGATGTCCCAAGAATCACTTGTATAATTGCACATAGTAATATTTGGCAAAGCTTCAGCAGTGTCCATCGCTGGGACAAGTATCTGCTGAGATCAGCTGTGCTCAACTGAACTGTCTGAAAGCACAGTCCGCTTATTTCATCGCTACTTGCAATTAAAAAAAAAGTTCAGAATGGCTTTACCTTTGGACAGTGAGTTCAGTTGAGGACTCTGCCTGAAAAAGCACTCTGGATAAACTTTCCATTTCAGTAGATTTAGGAAACAGAAATTAAACTGCTTTCGGGATTTTCGATGGTGGGAGACGTTAATAAAATGTTGAAGAGTCGTGCCATCTGTAACTCCTGGATGGGTGGGGAACAGAAATAGCAACTGGGCAGCTTTCCTACAAGGCAGGAGCAGCTGCCCTGTTTAGATGGACCCTCATCCTATAACAAAGGAGCTGTTCCCAGCAAAAGTATACATGTGATGACCAGAATGCCAGAGGATAAAAGAGCAGAGAGGAGAATTTGCTAGAGATTTGCATTCCTTTTCTTCTGCTTTTTTTTTACTACCACAGTCAATAATCTGCAGGTGAGAGACAGCCAAGGGAACACCATGCAGTGGTTGTGTATGTGCACAGCCCGAAATGGAGCAGGACTTTGTTCTCGTAGAATCATAGAACAGTTGGGGCAGAAGGACTCTTTAAAGGCCTCCTAGTCTCACACCCCTGCAATAAGCAGGGATACCTTCTGCTAGATCATGTTGCTCAGAGCCCCATCCAACCTGACCTGGAATGTTTCCAGGTATGGGTTATCTCCCACCTCTCTGGGCAACCTGGGCCAACGTGTCACCACTCTCAGTTTAAAAAATGTCTTCCTTCTAGCTAATCTAAATCTTCTCTCTTGTATTTTAAAACCATTACCATTGTCCTATCGCAGCAGACCCTGCTAATAAATATGTCTCCAAACTCTTGTTATAACATTATTTTAATTGATTTTTTTACGCACTCAATTAAAACAAAGAAAACTGTTTCTCAATAGATTTCATGTTGGCGGACAAAAGAAGATGTAGTGAGACATTATATTTGGGATGCTGTAGTCCTGAACGACAGAACTGCTCAGGGCTGTGCTGTGTGAGTGATGTCTTCCTGCTCGGATAGACATATCCCGGGGAGTCTCTATCAGCCATTTGTAGCATACGGCACATCTCACTGACAGTAGTATTGGATTTACCTTGTGGAATAATTAGGCCCAAACAATCCGAGAAACTGTATAGAAATTGTCATGAATTCCAATCTCAGCCCTGGCAGTACAGTGTTGAGATGCTTCTTCCCATTCTTGTCAAAGATCTAAAAGCTGAGCCTAGTGCTAGTAAAATGCGAAGCACTCTCAGTTTTCACATTTGAGGTGGATAATCCCTGGGAGAATTGGGCTCCTTTTTCCTGCCTGGTTTTGTCTATAGACAGAGTGGAAAGAGTAGCCTTATTGACAACACACAGATCTCTTTCAATTTGTCTGTTTTCTTTATGTGGCTTATGGCTAAAATAACCTGCTACATCCAGAAGAGCTGTTCAGATCTTCTTCGAGAAGGCAACAATAAATTGACCACTTTGATGTACAAAGAGGCTAAATGGATAACAAAGGAAGGAAAATGGCAAAAATGTCGTTGAAAGCACTTATACCTTAGAGTTCCTAAATGCAGAGCAGCAGAAGTGAAGCAACATGTTGTGGGGGGGCAATCAGTGGAAATCCTGTCAGCGGTTGTTAGCAAATCCCTTCTGGTCCTCAGCCAGCTTTGCTGGGATGGGCTGACTGGGCCAGAGGGAAGATCAGCAGTGACATGGAAATTACCTAAGCAAACTTGATTCTGGGTTGAAGTCTTCTGCACATGAGCAAGAAGACAAGGCTTTTGCAAATTAATAAGGATTTCAAGTGTATTTTTTAAAACAATATGTTAAGGTGGTTTCTTAATTAAAGATCTTCTCCTGAAGTTCTATTTTCTCTTATGCACATGCCGATTTTGCTGTGGCAGAAGAATGATATACGGGAGCCTTGAAGGCTTGGGAGAGCACAGCTTGTCCCAGGAGAGATGAGACCTGTTCTCCTGCCCTGCTTCTTTTGATTGTGGTGATAGTCTTGGGAAAATCTCGTCCAGCTCAGGTGGAATGAAATACTGTATGCGATAGGTGTCTGCAGAAAGCAGCTTTTTTTTGCCAAGTTATAATCGAAAATTGCAAGTCTTTTTTTAACCATATTTCTAGCTTGGCAGCTAAGAGCCTTGCTTTCTGCTTTTCTGGGAGACGTGTACACCCTAAACTTTGAGTTTAGAGTCAAATCCAGCATGAACAGATCGGTTTAGTGTATCCTGCGTTGTATTCTTCTTGAGAAAATAAGTTCAAATGCCATAACAGGTGCGAGCAACTCCCTAGGTTTCAGGAAATTCATACGTGAGACAGCATTCCTTAGCGAGTTGCAGAGTTGGTGGCAGCTGCCACATCTGGGACCATCCATCCTGCCAACCAACATCTGAAGCAGTAAGGGACTATAAAGCTATAAACCAAGGCAAAATCCTCTTCTTCCCATGAAAAGCCATGGGTAGAGTCCTGGCTCCTCTCCATGGAGCTGGAGCAGGGCTATGTGTTGCACTGTCTTTGGACACTCCCATACCAAGCTTGCCTTTCTCTATCTCCCTTGCAAGCATGTATCTATAATGCATCATCTTCCTCTCCCCAAACCTTTTTTTTACTGCTGAGCCTGCAGTGAAGGGATGTATCTTCTCTGTTTGCATCCCAAAACAAGACTGGCAGGCTGAAGAGTCCAAGTGTTCTCTTTTCACCTCTGAAAAGAGGCCATGTGCTTCCCAAATAGCTTTTAGACTTTCTTTAACATTTTCAAACTCCTCGCTAGTGGGCCCTGCTCTGTTATTTCCAGATTGGATTGGTATTTTAACGGAGAACAGCCTTTCCATAAAAATCATAGTTTTCAGCAGCAAAAATTGATTTATTGAACAAAAATGGTTCTTTCCATTGAGGGACTGGGAAAGTCAGCTCGCCAGTGCCTATTGGGATGACAGCTGCCTGCTTTGCTTTCTGCCTGCAGAAGAACCAGCCAGGTGGGCAACTTGCAGCTGAAAACTGGCTGCCTCAAAAGAGATTTCTTTTCCTGGAATGATTTTTTTTCTGTAAAATACCCCACCTTTAATTTCTATTGAAATTCAGAGAAAAAAACAAATAAATCAATTCCAATTTTTCCCCCTCTGGACTTCCCTTAGAGCTGTAATGCAATAATGTGCAGATAAATAAAATAGGTTAAACATTGGTAATTTCTCCCTAGCTGTCTTTTATTATCAAAAAGTTTTGTTGGCAACTAGATAGTTTGCTGATGTCATTGTACGTGATCTCAGTTCCTGAATTTATTCATGAGGCTTTTCGCACTAATTGCTAAATTAGTTTATCAATAATAAATTTAAACATAAGCTAGGAATCTCCACTTTCAAGAAGAGTAAAACAGAGAAGAAGATAGAAGCACATAAAACCAGCAGGTCTCCAGCACTAGAGCTGAGCCTGTGGAAAGCACAAAGAGAAAGCCAGATGAGACTTCTGTGTTCTTCTCCTGATTCTCTCTCTTTTGAAACAAGTTGTTATGTTCTCTGGACTTATCCATTCATAATGAAAGGGGGACGGTCTTTCTCCATGTTGTAGTATTATTGCTGTGCTGCACGACTAAGGACTTAAAGGTTTTTTTTTCGACCTTCTGGTTATTTTTAATAAAAAACTTTGGTTTTCTGTAGACAACAACTTTTACAACTTCTGCTCTTTTTTTTGATATTTTTAAATAATTACACTTACGTCGGGCACTTTTTTACATAATTAATTGATTTCATTTTCCTTCCAAGGTTCTCAGATACAGGGAATGAATAGTGACAAACCACACCTCCCACTTCACCTCTAGCTGGCTTAGAATTGTATAGTATCTCCTTTCCCAAATGAGCCAACATCGTCGCAGGGCACCTGCCTTGAGAATCAAAGGGTGGAATTGAAGCAGTGGTGGGATGACGGAAGTAGATAAGGGATTCGAGTAGCCATGGGAAGGATTACTAGCCCTTCTTTCCCTCCTACTTCAATGTTGAAAAGCTTTGCATACTTCTTTTCTTTACATTATAACTGAGCAGCTGGAACGCAGCTCTTTGGGGAAGCGGTGGCCATGTGAGGCAGCCCAGGTAAATTGGGTCTGCTGGGTGGCTGGGCTCTGACTTGTGTGGTGAACAGGGAAGTCGCTCAAACTGGTCTTGAGATCATGCGCCCTCTCCCCGACCCTCCAACTCCCCAGCTCTCTTTTCCGTCAGTGTTCTATCTCATAGAGAAATTGATTCATTGACCGTGAAGATCACAATCTTTCTTCCTCTGTGTCTTAATTAGACTTGCACTACTGCACCATGAATCCTAGAGCTCCATTACAGTGGTGATGACTTCAAAGGAAAGGATGTTCTACTTTCCTCGATAAAATTGAATTAATGTAATAAGAGAAAAAGCAAAGCTAAAATTAACTCGTATACGGATAGTGGTGATGTGCATCAAGTATTTTACACCCTGTGAGCTCCATACAGGTTTGTGGGTGGTTTCCCAGACACCAAAAAAAAAACAAAACCTCAGGTTTCTTAGCAAGAGGTGACAGCCGTTTCATGTGAGCAGGACAGTTTTGACTCAAAGGTTATTTCCGTAGATTATGTTGGCCCCTTTGTGTCCTCCCTTCCCACCCACTAACTGAGTTACGTTGTATTTGCAGCTTAGGTAGCTTGAGTATTGAAACACTTAATAAATTATGACAAGTAAAAGGCTTTGCAGCATGGTAGCTAGTGTTTATTTTCTTTCACATGTGTAGTTGATAGATCGTCTACCTCTTTTTAATTAGTTGGTACAGTTTTTAGTGACAAGGATGTTGTTTTAGCATTTAGTAGTAGAAACTTTATTATAATAATGATTTAAAATTAGAGGGTGGACGGAAAAGCTCCTAACAGAGAAGGATTATTAGCGCCGATTAAAGCCAATGGCTGTAAAGGCAAGTATTAATAAACTGTTTTTCTCCCAGGTTGCATACATTTTCTCTTTGTTGTGCTATTTTCCAAGATGTTGAATAGCAATGTCAGAACCCCTGTGCTCTATCTGTGAGGTTATTCCAAAACAGAATTCATCAAACTTGCCAAAGTGGCAAATATTTCTCCTACAAGCTACTGGGCTGTACTGGTATCTGGTACATTCCCGTTCAGCTGCAGAAGTTGAGGCTGTGAAGAAAGCGGGAACAGTTTCACTGCGCGGCAACAATTACTGTCCTGTGCTCATTGTTTTTGTGGGTCAACACCCATTTGGACTGGAGCACTACAGAGCTTCATTTTGGGGTTGTGTAGGTATTTACTCTATTTTCCTGAGATCCCATAGACCCATCATACACGTATTCCCAAGCAACCACCACCTCCTGCTCTTTCCAGATTTGAAAATGTAAATGCTCAATTAGTTTGTTTAAATATATATTTGCAAGTGTAACTTGCTGATCTAGTCTTTTTTATCTAACTCCTGGGTTTGCTTTCTATAACTTGAATTTCTAGTCATGTATTTTGGATTTATCTGAGCTACTGACAGCTTTTCCTTGTGTAATCAGTGTTATTCTTTCTGGGTAAGAAACGAGAATCCTTTATTTCATGAAAGGAAAGGCTATAGCCTTGTAAGAAAAGGCAGCGGAGCTATAGTCCTCTGGAACTAGGGGGAAATAGATTCTGTGGTCAATATCTCCTAAATAAAGACCAGGGGACCGAACCATCTTGGTGCAATGATGCACTGCACTGCAGAAGGCTCAAATGGGATATGGAGAAAGGAAGGACTGAGGTAGTCAAATCTGAATGCAGGAGCCCATCATACCCAGGGAGCTGGATGGAGGAGGTCAACAAAAGGCCATTTCCCTCATCAGGGTGGATTACATCTTCTCTGTGCTGAAAGGACTATCAGAGATGGGGGATGGCAGGGCTGGGAAGATGTGGCGGCTTTGTTGGAGGCTTTTGGAGAGAGAAAAGTGAGTGGGATGGGGAAGACAAGCAGCTCTTCGGTTGCAAGGAACAGCAATCTTCATGCAGTGTTGGGCACAGGAACTTTTTGACAGCATGATGGACCATCACAGGCAGGGCAAATTTCTGCTTTCCCTTTTGAGTTCCGCCAAGCAGTCTTGCATTTGCCTAGAATCATGGGAAGAGCTCTGGGAATCCAGCCCGCATCTGGACTTCCAGCTATCTGGCTTTTGCTTTGTCTCAGAGCTGAAGGAAAATTTAAAACAAACAAATTGCTAAAAAAGACATTCCAATGGCAGTGATGCTTAAAGTAAACCCTGAGTTCTATCGAACAGCAGGAGCTACTTCTCAAGAATTCCAGGGCTTCACGTTACACCGAAACTGTATGTGTGCACGTGTATATAGCATCATGTAAAAGTCAGGGGCTGGGTTAGGAAACATAAGCTATCAAAGTCTGTAGTAATGTCTGAACAAAAGTCCTTGTGTAGTACAATCTCTAATGAATAACAGAAGATCATTTTTCATTTTCTTTTGTTTTTCTTTTCTTTTTTCTCCAGCCTGTGATATTGAGGAATGGCAACCTGCCCTTCCAAACCCAGTGAGCATTGCTTTCAAACCAGCTTTCGTTACCATATCAGTTTCCTGGAACTAAGACTTTTTCCAGGATACGTCCCTTTCCTGCCGCAGACAGTATAAGGATACAGGTACAGGAAATGTGCTCCTATTTCTGCAAAGTTCTGAAAAAGAGCCATACTATGTATTTCTTACCAGCTATTTACATGCACAACTGTAATGTCTTACATGGTGTCTGAGCAGTTCAATGCTTTGGTTGGCTGCGGTTAAAAAGATGCTGAGTTCTTGTGTTTTGTTGCTTTTGTGTACGTTGACTAGGGAATGCCATGTGCTGCCACTGCTGGAGATCACAGGAAAAAGGTAAGGCATTACCCATTGGAAAAAAATTAATAAGCCTACGTTAAATGCTGTTTGTATGGGAAGACCTTGTTGCAACAAAACCCTGTTATTTATCAGTGCAATGATTTATAGCATGATGAAAGCACAAAATGGGTAATCATTTGAAGTTACTGAAAGGACACAGTGTTGAACCCCAGAAAGGTAAATTAAATCTCTAGACCCACAAAAGCTCAATAAAGAGTATCACGCTCTGCTGCTTCCATCATGACGGGGGTGCAAAGGGAAGGGCAATGGAGAGACATGGGAGGTAAGGAGCTCCTCTCCCTCCGGAAGAGAAGGGACAGAAGCCTCATGGTGTGCTGCTTTTGGTGTCTTCCACAGTAGGATAGCAGTCCCTCTGCTTCAGAAATACTTGTGTTGTTGCCATAGGAAATATAAGTCTTCATGACGGAAGAAAGCTTTTAGAATGAGGGTGACATTTCTCAAAGTTAGGATGCCTCCTCTTCCTAGTGTCATACTCGTTTATGCTCCTTGGAGACAAACTGGGCCTGAGTGAGTGCTCTTTTTATGAAAAAGCACATGAATTTGCCAGTCCCAAGCTGGCTGCCAAACTCTTCATCTTGCAGTAGATCTGTCCTCCTGCCATGCCCTCAGGTCTTTCCTAAACGTCCTTGGCTTATTTAGTAGCTAGAAAAAGCAGAGCTGACACCAGAGATCTTTCTTGAAGTTTTCCTTAAATCCAAATGCATGATGTTTTCTGTGATAGTCTAGAACCCTGCCTCCAATATCTGTGAAAAAAAATAAATTTTGCACTCAGAATTTGGACCTTATCTTTCTAACTTTCACCTCTGCACTGCTCTTTATGTCTCCAATACTCACCAATTCCTTCCTTAAAAAAAATATCAGTTTTTCACTTAGAGTTTCTTATGGAGGTTCTGGAGTGCCTTGGCTCCCTAAAACAAATATTTGGCAGAAGGGTGATATTTGCAGTGGTGGAAGCTCAGATACCCAAATCGGGCACTGTAATCTCTGTGGGCTGAGCAGCCTTTTGGGATGAAACCTCGCTTCTTGATAACATACTGTGACATAGCAGAAATTACAGTTTTATCCTAAAAAAATCCCCAAACTGGCCTGCATGCTACAGTTCCTCTGCTTTGGCTGGAGCATTTGCTGACCTTGCAATCGAGTATCTTCACGTGCTACGATTAAAAGTAACGTTAAGCAAACAACAAATCTCCCCTTCCTCTCAGTTACACCTACAAGTGTATAAAATGAAAAAGGAATTTTACAAATATTTTTCTACCACAGTATATCTGCACCACGAAGCACATTCCTGCTTATCTGCAAACATACCCACAAGAGCCTCGAGGATGCAGAAGGCTTAAAAAAAAGATGTGTCTCTCTTTCCTCTCAGTAATTTCTGAGCAGAAGAGCTTTCCCTTCCCCCAGTCTCGGATATTAATAAAAACCTGGATTCTGGCCAAAAGTCTGTCTCCCTGTCTGTAGTAGATTACTTCGTGCTCATCCTTCTGTGCAGAGGTGTCCCAGCACCACCTCCAGATAACTGTAGCCCTCGGAGAAAGGCTTTGCTGGGCAGGGGACCCTTCCTGCTGGGGCCAGAGGGATGGGTGTGGTTGTTTTTTTTGTGTGTGGGGGTTTTTTTTTTTTTTTTGGGTCCGATCACTGCTTGAGCACAGCAAAGATGTTGCTCTCTCCCTGCTCGGCGCTGAGCCTTTGCGTTTACGCTGCTTTGAAGTTTTTTCATATTGTTCCTGCAAGCACCATCCTCTCTTCTCCCAGAGTAAAACATAATTGTGCAGCTCAAGTTGTCATTGCTAATGACATCTGCAAGAACAAAAGTAGCAGAAGTCATCGTCGCCCTTTGAGACTCACCAGTTATTTGCCACCAGGAATGGCAGAAAAATTACAAGCCATTAACAGGAGGATTTTTGCCTTGTGAGGTGAAAACCACGTTGGAGAAAATCAGCTCGTGCATATTTTTAGTAATTGAAATGTATCTTTTTTTGGGGGGCGGTCAGCAGTAGAGCTGCAGCCAGCGATGCCATGGAACTACCGGTCGCGTCTTGTGCTTCACTTCCCTCTATTGTGCAACAACTATTACACAGGGGCCTTTCTACATTCAGGAGCAAAAAATTACAAACTGCAGCGGTCTAACTCAGGAAGGCTGCAGGTGTAGTCTGTGATGAGAAAAAGCACAACTGATTCTCGTAAAAGGTTTACTGCCTAAGAGACTGGCTGGGCAAGCAGCTAGCAACTGTGTGATCAGGGATTTGTGCTCAAGCACTGTCCTTGCCGCAGAGCAGGGTGTGGAAGTTGGTGGAAGAGGGAGTATTTATCTTTAGTTCCCACTCCCAAAAAAGAAAGACCCTAGAATTAAATAGAGACCCTTTTAGAAAGGCCCATCTATCCCACCTAACGATAGAAAGTGTTGTCCCTACATTCACCCAGCACCGCGACTCCTAAATCAGCTTAGCAGAATATTAGCAACTGCCTATTTTTCATTTCATTGCAAGAGGGATTGCGTCCTTCTCCAGAACTGGAAGCATCGCAATACAAAACTGACTGTCCTGGCTCTGTAAAGCCTGAATTGTGAGATGTACCATGATTTTACCCTTAGCTATCATTCTTCCCTGCCCACGTCATCATTACCAGATGCAGATGTTGTAGCTAAAAATGTTGATAAGTCCATCTGCCATGATCGCTTACAAAGAATCATTGATTTTTGAAATTCCCAAGCCACATATTGGTCAGGAAGAGCCAGAGGTTTCAAGTTTTGCCTGCATTTTTGGAGGATGTGACGAAGCAGTGGTTAATACCTAGTTGGGAACTCACAGCAATGAACAAATTCAGAGTAGAACGAGACAGAAGGTAGCAGAAGAGCTTACTGAGAAACATACTTCAAGAGACAGTGTGGGAGAGAGCCATATACCTTCAGGTTTCTGTATCCTGTCGTTCATACTTTATTTTTGTAAATGATGGGAAAGTCTGTTAAAGAGAGACTGGAGTTAATAGCCCTTTCCTGAAGCCAGAAATTTTTTAAAGCTTCCATTTAAAAGTGCTGGCCCTGGAGTATCTCAATTTCCCCTTGGATGATAAGAGCTGAGTGACATGCCACATGAATTTTTCTGCAGCCCTCGTACATTTTACGAAGAAAAACAGGAGGCAAAACCCAGCACTTCTGTCTTCCTTCCATGTTGGATGAGAAGAATGAGCAATTTCAGATTATCCTTGAAGAAGTGTTATTGCTATTTTTTTTTTTTTAAACTTAGTCTTAAACATGGATGGTTGGAAGGCAGAGCAAGGAAAAAAAGGATCACCTCCCAACACTAAGCCACATTAGGTGGACAGCAGGGAAGAGACATGGACGGAAGAAAGCAGCAAGTACGGTGCGTGGTCCTGAGATAACCACAGCAAAAAAAACAACATGAACAGCGTTGGTTAGCTTTGTAGAAGAAAAAGCTGAAGGGAAAGACAGTTCACCAAGTATGTTCAAGTTTTCCACAAAGAGGAAGAACCTTCAATTGTTTAGATTTTCGTTTTTTTACAAGTTCACTGCTCTCAAGAAAAGAAGTGACGAGCTTAAAATAGCGGCTGAAGAAATTCTGGAGGAGAGATCAGACAAACATCTGTCGGAATAATGATCTGGAGCCGTTTACTTCTGTCTTACCCTAAAGTTCTCTGTCTTTAGATGGCTGAGGTCTTCACTGAGGTTTTTGATTTAGAAGCCTGCAGTTAAGCATTATGAAAGTTCCCCAAAAGTATTAACAACTTCATTTTCCCCATCATCAAAGACCAGATGCCCAGTAATAAGGTGAAATCCTGCCTGTCACTCAAAGGAAAGAGATATACATATATATAATTTCTTTCTTTCTCCAGATTTATCTCTGTGAGGACTGGGCATAGATGAACATGCACGATAAAGACTGGATCGCTTCAAAATTCAGGGCACGAACCAATTAAAGTGCAGCTGAATTAAAACTTCAGGCAAAGTGGTACATGGTTCATTTATTTCACTGTTTCATAAGCAAAATGCCCTGAAAGGTCAATGAAAGTGCTAGGAAACTCAGCTAGAATGAGTTTTATGAGACCAGATGACAAAAAAAAAGGAGCTGACACTTCCCAACAAGCTCAACAATGAAAATTTGTTTAAATGTAATTAATAGGTATAATAAGAACAAAAAATCCCTCTGGAGCCAATGCCCTCTGTCTATTTGCTTTGCCTTTAGATTGAACCAATATATCTTTCAGCAGTTAGCTATAAGGGAGGGGGAAAAATCACTCTCATTTCCTTTGAGAGACAGATGAAGTGTGGAATGGTAGCTAATGAGAAGGGTCTCACCATAATCAACCACTGGCTGTCTCTCTGATCTCATCTGTCAGCATCTGAGTTTGAACAAGTGTTCTGTAGTAATATTCAGAGCAAGTTATGACGTTTTGGTATTGTTTACCGAAAAGCGCTTTGGCTCTAAGCTCACACAAATAGATGTTGTCAACAAACGTGACTTCATGGCGATCTGCAGCTCCACTGGCAAGCCTTCCTCCACCCTCGTTCCATGGGGCTTTGTCATGCTTGCAGCCTGACTTTTCCAGCCAGATATTTCTTCCCTGTTTTTGTCGCCTCTGTTAATTTCGCAGTGAAACGCATTGAGAAAATGAAATCCTCATGACAGTCCTTCAGCCATTCTCACCTTTCACATTAGCTTTTTTTGTGTCTTTTTTATTTATACTTTCTTTTGGGAAATAAAATGTCCACATCCTTCTCTGGACACACAATCATTAATTGCACCACACTGGCATGGCTTTGGAGGTATGCTGCACCCCTAACTGGTCTCAGCTTGACTCCAAGCCATGAAGCAGCTTTGAACCATAGTTAGCCTCATCTCCAGCTCAGAAACAATTTCTCCACCCCTTGCTCTTTCCCTCCAAGTGAAGGGATGCACCTTGATGTTTCTTTTCCAAGTTGCAAAGCTTGCATAGATCTTTGTGCCAGGGAAAGCACATCTGGGCTTGAAAAGACATTCAGATTGTAGGACTTGCCTGCTGCCCGGGGATGTTGTCTGACAGAGGCAAGGAAACAAATTGTCTCGCCCACATCGGTGAAAAGCTTGGGGGAGCAGATGGCACAATCATTCTCATTACTTTTATTGCCTTCAGAATAGGAGAAAAGCAAGCGCTTCAGGGTCTGAAGCGATCACATGCTGATGAATAGGTGTTGATCTCTCTGGCACTTTGGCTGATACCATAGCTTGGGGAGAAGGAACCTCGGTGACGGCATCACATGGAGGTATGCGGCGAGATGTCCCATCTGCTATGTCCTCTTGAACATGAAGGGGCTTTTCACTGGGGAGCAAGAAGACAGTGTGGAGGAAGCTATAAGACTAGGAGGACAGGTGTGTATGTTAGAAGTGACACACACCATAAAGTTTAAGGGAAGGCTCACTGGCTAAATCTACCTCGAATTTAGAGGGGGCTGAGGAAAGCCCTTAACATCCCCTATACAGCATCATTGAACCAGAAGAGCAGTGCCTTTCAACCACGCAGTTAAACAGTGATTTATCACATACTGAAATATAACCTCCTCTCTCCGTTCTGTGCTCCCCTCCCCAAGCAATAGCCTGAAAATTGCATGTTATGGCAGAAATCAAAACCATTCTCTTTCGGGAGCCTTTTTTCTTTAACTGTTTATCATTTTGGAGTGCCTCCTATGTTCAAGAGCACTTTGTCTGAACCATTCATCACCCAAACGATTGGTCTCTTAGGAAAGCCAAGGTCAAGCAGTAATACACCAGTGAGATGACCTCCTTATTACTTTTGGAAATTTTTTTTGTCAGTGACTTGCCCTTTAATTTAGATTTTATAATGCATCTAACGTCTGTTTAACAAGACAAATACCTTCAAGGTATTTGGAAGGAGGATATTTACCAATGCTGTTTATTAATAAACCCCTTCTTAGAAGGTGGAAATTGAAATCAGATCCTATAATGACTCCCTGGTACCCAAAGAGATGGTCTTTCCAATTACAAAAATCCCCTTTCCCCATCTGCAGCCAGAACTGATAAAGATGGAGCTGGACCAGAGCACTGGGTACAAGTCAGCTCTGCTCCATCAGCTGTTCTCTGCATGGGGAGATTCCGGCACTGGAAATTACCAGGGCATCTTCATCCACAAGGTGCAAATGCTCTTGTTTGCCTTAGCTTTCCCCGACTGCTGTGAGTCTAGAGTCTCCATACTTTTTTCTAGGCATTTGCACCAGGGAGACAAGTCACTTCTCCCTCGATCCAATGGCACGTGGAATGCATATCCTGAGCTGCTTTGTGATACCGCGAAGAAACTAAATGATATTTGCACGAGATGTACTGTGGAATATCAACGACTAGTCATCTTTTTCTTTCTCTTTGGATATGTAAAACTCTAAGATGCGAGCAAAAGGGAAAAAAGCTTTCATGTAGACTCTCAGTCGGTGCCCTTGACAGCTTTGTACACCGAAGAAGCAGAGTGGTGTCAAGGCTGCAGTTAAAATCAGGACACGATTGTCAATTGAGAGCACAGGCTGCAATACACAGGAATATAAATTTGAGAGCAGCACAGTCGGCCCCAAACAGCAGCCCTGCCCACTCTGCCCCACTTGGCCTGTCGCTTACTCACTGCAAGGGCAGAAAGAGTACAGTTTCCCAACTCATTTTCCGTCGAGCCCCAGAAAAGCCGTAAGAGGCCAGACCGCCCTGCACCTGAGAGTAGGGTGAGAGAAATGCTTACTCTTCTTTGCCAAGAGAGAAACCAAAGTGCAATTCACTTTAATTTGCAAAGCACTGTTGCTAAGTGAAGAGTCCATTGTGTGATATCAATAAGTACAGTTTTTAAATCGCAGAATATACATTTTTCTGATGATGCTGGTGTTATTAGTTGCTGTGTTTTGCTGGGGGTGGGGAGAATAGGTGGAATTAATTCTAACTATGCACTGTAATGTTAGATTGATTTCTTCATTAGCACCTTTTATAGCCAGTTCTCTTCATCAATGTGCTTCATCATATCTCCTGCTGACATAAAAAGATAACAATAGGGGTTTAAAATTAAGAAATAAGCTATTGAAGCCAATTCCCTGAACAAACCGTGCCCTTCACCTCTTTTTCGCCTAAACCCTATTTTAGCAGGGGAAGAAGAACCAATCAAGTGCTTGGCTCCTCTCGCCAGGGCATCGCTGCACTTCTCTAAGGCGAAACATCCCTGTCTCAGCCTGGTGGGAATCATTACTTTAAGGCTAACCACAGGTCGCTGTGATGCTTCAGACTTTCTCTTTGCTCTTTACAGCTGCAGGGTAGCCTGAATGTTGTCGAGGGTCTTTTTAGATCCAACAGAGCTGCTGGGCAGACAGGGTTAGCTCCCTCCCATCTGCCAGGATCGCAAAGCATCCAGTGTTCATGTCCAGGGTCTCCGCTGTGTCCTCTGCCTGTTGCTGCCAGGCAGAAACCCACAAAGCAGCACAATTAGTCCTCGGTCTTGTGGCAGGGACACGCTGAGGCCTCTAGTGCTCGTTCCTGTATTTTTTTGCAGAAGAGAAATGGCTTTTGTTCTGAATATTATATTTGCAAACTATTGGAAATCTCTTTCGTCAAACAAGTTGATGTGAATAATATATTTTGTAAGTTTGGTGACGGCAATACAACCTTGCGGAATTACGAAGCATGCAATATAATTTGGCCCGAGGACCGTGTTTCTTTAGCCCTGAATAAACTTGTGTGGTGATAAAGACAGAGATTTTATAAATGAATATTAAATGAAAGTTATTGACAGGCAAGCACCACCACGGCCAGGATTATCAGATTCCCTTTAGACACCATCCACTCTGTTTTAAAATGTTGGTTGACAAAATATTAGTTGAAATATGTGCGCAAATATGCAATGTGTTTAGAGAACTGAGGCTCACCCCATGTGCCTTATTTTGGGCCAGAACATACCGTGAGCATCCAGGCGTGTCCTCTTGTTTCTCCCTGCAGACAGTGAATGCTGGATGCTGCAGTGGGATGCTGGGGTTTGCTTCTCGCCCTCAGATTTCAAGTTATTCATGAAAGGAAGGCCCCAAGAAGGTTTTTGTTTTCTGGAAGTACAGACCAGAAAAAACTAACTACTTGAGGATTAGTTGAATTTTCTGAGCCTTGGTCACTGCCCCAGACTTGAAGAGAAAAAGACCCCTCTTTGTTTTCTTTTTACTGCAGATTTAGGCAATAACAACAAAATCTCAAGTAAAAGCCTCCTGCTTCCCCCCGTGTTGGTCTCGGAAGCTCCAGGCAGCGGCAGCTCTGAAAAAGCCCTTGCTTTTTCAGAAATCAGGTCCCACCTTCACTTTATTTTGCTTGCTGGCAAGTCCTCTGATGGAATTGGATTTCAGCTCCTCCTGCCAGAAGGTTATGTGAACCAAGGGCTGCAGAGAAATATCGCTTCCAGACTGACTTTATAAATCCTCAGTACATCTTATTTTTGACCGGGATGGCTTTTATGAGCCGCTTGGCTTAGTGGCGGCAAACTATCCTGCCAGAAGTCCCCGGAACATGAAAGGGGAACTTCCAGCAGACTTTTTTAATGCAGAAACCATCGTCGACGGCTTCTATCCACCCAGATAGATAATTTTCCACGGCATGGCTTGCGTTTACCTGGATGGCTTGTATTCATTCAGCGCAACACAATGCAAATGCTCTCTGAATAAAAGAACAGCTTTTTCCGCAGGCCCAAGTTCAGCACAGCTCTATTGCACGGCAAGTGCCAAGAAAAACCCTTTATCTTATTGTAACTATTTTAGTAATCTCATAGCTTCAGTTCTGGAGCACTCCCGCAAGGGAGGGATGGGAATGTGTTAGTACCTGCAAAAAAAAAACCACTTTTGCAGGTGCTATCTACGTAGACAGCTACGTGTGATGATCCTTCTGATGGTCATCCTCAGCTGTACCTGAGGTAAAAAGACATTTATGCAAAACAGCGATCTTTTTTTAACTAAGTTTTTCCCACACTCCTACAGGTGATACATACTCTTGAGCAAAAGTTCCTTCTGAACTCGGGTCCTGCTATGAAGTCATGCTCTCGCTTTTATGACATCAGTCATTGCTATGGCGGCGGTGTCAAAAAATTCCTCTTTCTTTACTCTTTAAATGGAATTATTCAGTACATTCCAGATCAAAAGCACTGTGATATTCCTCCACGCTGCAAAGAAACTCAAACAAAGCCAAAAAATAGCCATATTTGGATAAACTGGATGAAAACCAGATTGTCCTGAGCTCGTTTTCCTGACAACATTGTTCACTACTTTTTTTTTTTTAAGCTGCAGAGAGATAATTCATATATATCTTGCAAGGACCTTTCCATGCCACAAGGCACAGCCTTGTCACACAGCAACATTTGCATCGTTGTGCACTGGTTTCATCCTCCCGCCCTCGTTAGCTGAGCCGTGTGCTCTTTTGCACTTAACACCACTGGTTTCGATGGTGTGAGTTCTCTTGCCTGGTGTCTTCGATGACAGATGACAAGTGGTACCTAGAACATGGCTGAGAGCAGCGCACTCACCTAAATTAATTGATTTTTGATAGCGTGCAGGAAACTTTGGGAAACTCCATCCACAGGTCCATGGCCATATATGTGCTCAAACATTCACAGTAGCTCTTTCCAAATGCAAAACAGATTCTGTTGAAAGTCTGGCGATCAGACTGATTTTAGCAGGTAATATTTAAAACCAGGTTTTGCTGAGAATAGGAGGAGTCACACTTCCCAGCCCTTCCTCTAATGTCTCTCCCGTGGCTGCTCCCAAGAGGGAGGTCACACTGGAGCCACTTACCTCTGTGGGCATAAGTAGAAACACTTCATTTGGCCAAAACTTTTAGGCACTTAGTATCTTGGAGATTTTCCACCTCTGTCCGCATCAGCTGACATCAACCATGGCCTCAGATGTTGGAAGAGGAAAGGCACATGAACAGACACATTCACATGTGGGTGCCAGTATCTTCTCATTTGGCTAAAAATATCAAGATGCACGAGTTAAGCAGTTCATTTGTCTCATACCTGCTCCCGAAGGTCTTTCTTCCTGCCTTTCTTCTAGCCATCTTTAAAACTGTGCCACCAATCTGTCACTTGGCTTCTACAGCCTTTCCCTTGATCACCAGGCTGAGAGGGTAGGGTTAAAGCTGACAGTGACAGTCTAATGGCCACTGATTTCCAATGGCATTTAGATACCTTAAAATAAAAAAAAATGCATAAAATATATGCTTTTACATTTTGCCATGTTTACCTAAAGCTTACAAGAGCTGCCTGAGATGCAGATACATTTCAGTGACATACCTAGAGGTCCCTTCCAAGAAGGAGAAAGGACAAACATGCCACTAATTTTTGAGGATAAATGCTCCTCTTGGTAATGTGACACTAGGTACAATCTATATTCACTGCTCACAGACCGCAGTGGGTTGGCCTGGGGTTGTCCTGCTTCTACACCATCTGGAAATCTTATTTCGCAAATAGCTCTGATACTCATTTACCTGTTTGGGCATGATGGCCGTGCTTCCTGACTTTCTCCTGGAGATAGCCTGCACGGCTAAGTTCACTTCTGTCTGTCCCACCAATTTCCCTCTCTCCAGATTGCCATTCTGGGCCATGGCTCCAAGAAATTGCATCTGATGTTTCCAGTTAATGCAGATAAGAAAGACAGATGCTAATGAGATGGCTATTTCACAGCTCTCCTGAATTCCCCGACACATCGATGTCCGCTGAGTTTTGTATCAATACCAAAGAGATTTCAGCAATACAATACCATAAATCAAGATGTGATTTTTTTTAAGTAATCAAATGGTTTTTAGAAATGAATGATAATTTCTTACCAGAATAAACCTTTTCCATTAGCAAAATATAAAGTGTAGGAGATTGGGTGGTTTGTGTATGTTGTTGTTTTTTAAGGAGAAATGTTGGAATTACTACTCATCATAAAAAATAGCTGTTTGGAGGCTGAATGTAAGAAAATTGACAGCTCTTATTGAATATCTTATTTACTTGCAAAGTAACAAAGTAAATAAGAAACCCTGCAAAATATCTGTATCTTTGGCAATTTCCTTGTGTGCAATCGCTTAGTTTGCCTACCGTCTCTGCAATAAATTTAAATCCTGGTCGTTAGCTTCCTCACCTTATGTACATATTTTTATGTACATATTTTTGCTCAGTAATTTTGACTTGTACCCACTTTTGTTGATGGGCAGAAGGATGGGCGGAGAATAAAATTCCTGCCAAATTTTCAGAATGACAGATTACAACTGATATTTAATTCCCAGATGGAATGTACAACGCTAAATAAATGTATGTATTGTTGCCCCCAAGGTACCAATGGGCATCTGAGTATTTTATTTCAAATTTCCCTGCATACAACGTCTGTGGCATTTTCAAGGCGAGATGGAGCTGTGAGGAAGGCCTCATCCTTTAGGAGGATGTTTTCTGGAGGAAACAAATAAGCTGCTCTCGAGCATTGATTTGAGTTGCTGCGCTGTTGTAAGTTTTTTCCCTTTTCAATCAACCTTGTCTTATAGATTATTAAAGTAATTTTCTGTCAGAGAGACTAAAGAGGCGTCATCATTATCTGCTGAATTCTGTGCTCTTCTTTCCCATGTGAGAAATGCCAGTGGACATGGAGGTCAGGAAGGCTGCTGCTTTGCCCCGTTCTGGAGCAAACCAGTCTCTGCACATCCTTTGGGCGTGCAGCCATTGCAGCGTGGCTGAGGACCAGCCTCAAACAAGACAGTCACTTCATGAGGTATTTTTGTAAGCTTTCGGTCGTGCTTCAGAGCTGTACCGCAATTTTCTGAGGTCCGGAATTTTCTGCGAAAAACCTCCTCCTGTCCAAATCTCTCAGTTTCTGATTGTTCTGCCTTGGAGACAGCTGCTTTTCTCCCTTACTACAACTGGGAAGCACAACCCTTCTTCATGTCTAGACCAGGAACTGGGCATGGTTTGAAGATGGCTCTTGGGAACATGGTGGAGGCAGGACCATGTCTGGGACTCTGTGGTTTGAAATCTCAGTTAATTCAGCCCTGTCTTCACTGTGTTTCCAACAGCTTTGTGTTTGTGGCCAGATCTTCAGCCACACAGCTCAAGCTATTCCTTCAGCCCATCATCCTCCAAATCGCACATGAGCTGGACCTCGCTAGGTCTAATTTGCAGATATATATTAAAGTTTGTTAAAAAAAAATAAGTCGAAACTTCAAAGGATGAGAAGAAGTTTAAATTGATCTAATATATAATCTGTGCTAATCCTCCCCACCACCAAATACCCAAAGATATTAAGAAAAAGCTGTGTTTTGTACCTGCAGTCTTTAAAAGCGATTTTAGTTTTCCTTAAAGGGACCGTCTCAAGGGAACGGCTTAAATTAATACTCTGAAATGGAAATACATTTCCTTTCTCATTCTTCTGCTCTTCTGTTGTTAGTGTAATTGTCCTAGGTAAGATTCCCATTGACCCAGCTGCTATTAGGTCAGACCCCAAGAGGCAGAGGGTGACACCTGTGGGCTCACCAAGGAGCCATCACCTCTGGCTGGTGCAAGGCTGAGGACAGGGGTGATTTACTTCACCCCGATTCATGCAAAATTCCCATCAATGAGTGGGGATGTTACCTAGCCTATTAATCTGATGGTGGTGTTTTGGGGAGAAAGAAAAAATTGTCTTTTCCCAAACTCTTATTCTCCTACATGCATGAGCAATTCTGAAATTAAAGTAGTGTAACTCATTCTGCAAGAGCTATTAACTTTAAATCCTAATTGCTTAATTAAGCTGTCTTGATCCAGGTAATAATTGCAAACTTTCTGTCTGAGAAAGGTTTGCCAAGTTAAGCAAGATTTGATTAAACATTTATGGTTCTGACAGAGCTACCTCCCCTTTATTTCCTTCCGTTTGCAGTGAAAAGTCTCTTCGAGCCAAATATCTTCCCCTGACAGGTTTTATTACAATCAAATTTAAGTGTGTAACCAACATCGCGCCATCGGTCTGTTTCAGGGAGACTCCGCCACTTTTGCAGTTAATTTGAAGGATAGTAAGGCACTTTAGCAGCAATAAAAATAAAATTTAGAGTTCGTCACTAAAATTGCATTATAATACCACAGAAAAGGTGCAATACGTGTTCATCTGCTGTTCTCCATAAGTGCACTGGGTCATGCTTTAAACATAGACCAAAAAGGCTTGTGTGAATGCTGCTTTGCCCGTCTGAAAGAAAATAATTCCTTACGAGAGCCGAGGAGGCAGGGAGGGTGTTGTCTTGGACACCGCTGAGACGCTCACGATCTGACGGTACAACCTCTTCCCTCGCTCCTGGCTGAAACATCTTTGATTCAGCACAAATCGTAACGCTTTTTCCAGCCACGGCTGCCGTAGATTCGGTAATGAAGAGTTGAGGCAGGTGGGAGTTAAGCAAAAGGGATGATGAGCAGGTCTTCCTTTGGGCACTTTGGGGGGATCTGACATTCCGCCGGCTGTCCCGCAGGAAAGCTCCGCTCTCAGGAGGTATGGAAAGGACTGGCTGTGAGCAGGCACACGGTAGCCCCTAAGCCCGCTGCTCCTACTCCCTTCATAAGTTAACCAGGCACTGCCCCCACAGTAGATGCATCAGAAAGAGGAAAAAAGAACACAGGGATGTGACATCCTGTAAAGGCCCTGACCTCAATGTTTTTTGTTCCTCTATTCTTGCAAATCTTGATGAAGGACATTCCAGCTCAGTTGGGCTGTGCCCACCACGGATTTTTCTGAGAGTCGTTTATCACTGCCATCCCCACTTACTTTTGTTTCTGCAGTGCTGAAGGGATGTAATTTTTTTCCTGTCAGTTAGATATTTGGATCAGGAAACAACTAATTGATGTTGATATTTTCATGGTCTGACTTTCCTGGAGGCTTTTGAATAGATTTCCCTTTTTTAGACACAAAGACTCCTATCACTGCACTTTCGTCCACATTATTCCTGGCTAAGCACTTACATAACCCGTCTCAGGGTCTTCTTTGGTATTCAAGGTACCGTGTCTCTTACAACTCCTCCTTACCCCTCCCAGAGCCGGAAGGGAAATTGAGGTCAGGGCAGCAACCGATCAAGCATCCTCCCTGTGTCCGCTGCTGTCTGCATCTCCTGCAAAACCACTGAGCACGGTAAATTAGAACGGCATGCTGGATTTCCTTGTACCTGCAAATGAGGATGTCTATTTTAGGCAAAAGAATATATTCCCCGTTTTGGCGGGGGAGAAGACATTTTTAATTGTCTCTGCATTTTGAATGTTGAAGTCCTCCCACAGAGGATTGGCACGTCTGTTCTAAATAAGAACTTTTGTTCAGAGGCATTTTTCAAGGAGAAAGCACTGCGACTTATTCGCGTATGCATGGCAGCAGAAGCGGGTAAATTAGTGTCACTCTGAACTGACGTCTGTGAACGCTGGTATGTAAGTGACATCAAGGGCTGTCTGATGTACAGCTCTATTCCTAGTTATATACTTCCCTCACTTCTGAAAGCGAACGGGTGACAGGGCAGACGGCTGAGTGCTCATCCTTGGATGCTTCACCGCTGATCCTTGGTGCTCAAAGACTGACTACCGAGAGGGCATCTCGCATTTTTCCCCTCTGGCTCTTTGGAATGCATGGACCTTCTGAAGTTTTTGATGCTGTGAAAATGCATACTTCATTGTGTATGTGAGCGCTGGAGGTGAAATGTGCATTAGGAGATTGAAAGCAATGGGAAAAGTCAGGGAGGTGTGTTAGGTGACTGCAGGGAAAAGATGGGAACACCAGCAGGGAGATGCCCCGGGGTGGCTCGGGCAGAGATGAGGGAAAGAGTTAACAGCAAGGGACAAAAAGCCTCTCTCGTTTCTGAGCTCTCATCCCTGCTCTTCAATACTGGGGACAGGGACGTTGGCAAGCAGGGAAGTATCTGCCTGATTAGTTTGGTTAGCTTGCTTTGTTTTTTGCATCTTTTGACTGCAGCAGCATTGAATAAAGAAGTAAAGCTAGTTGCTGTAGCATCATTTCAGTCCCTGGAGTGCTGGAAGTCAAGTGCAAAAACCAGACTGTTTAGTTAAATTTCAAAGTATTGAAACGAGACTGAGGTTTAAAATGACAGAGGGAGCTGGCTGAAATGCATGTAGAAGCATGAGAGAACCTGAAGAACAAATATTGGCTTCTTGTCCCTGCATGAAAACGAAGCTTGAAGCCGTATGGAATAAAAAACCCCTCCCTCCTGCTCAATTTAGCTATCTTAACATCTCACAAGGTGAAAAGCATTTTGCACCACGAAGTGGACGTGTCACGGATTTCAAAAACCCAAACTATCCCCTCCTGTGTAAGAAGAAAGTTGTGTTAAATATGGTGAACGACAATGGGGAGTCTTTGCAGCAGCGTTTGCTGAGTCCAGCAATGGACACAGGCAGGTGTTTGGACATGGAGCCGAGGAGGCAGGGTCCAAGGACACGGGAAAAGCAGCTTTGTCAGTCACCACCACTAAGCCAAACCAGCCTCCGCCACAGAGGGTGTCTTTGACATCGGTGTGTTCATGCCAGGACTGAGCTTCTGTAGTTTTTGGCAAAGGAAAACTTTGCTGGTTTTATTTTATTTTATTATTTTATTTTGGGTTTTTTTCTGCTAAAGATCTCTGAGCACTCAGTGTAGAGGGAGATTTAAAGTGCACGCTATCACTTTACATATTGATGAATTGAGGGGAATAGAGAAGTTTGTGACAAGGTGAGCTCAGTCAACGCACATGTAGTAACTGGTTAGTGGCTGAAGCTGAAGGTACTGGTCAAGTAAGGGGCTCAGCAAAACCAGAGCATGAAATACCAAAATGTTCAGATATGAAAGAAAAACTGAGTAACCACTACAGGTCATCCTACTACTCGGCCCCAAACAAGCATTTCTATTTTCTCTTTTGGCAGATAACGAGAGAAAAGCAGGATTTTTCTTGGCCTCCGTTAATGACAGGGCTCTGAAAGCTGATGTTTACTCACAGTATGAAGCCGCAGAGTGACCGTCCCCTGTGGCAGGGAGCAGGATCGGCCCCGCAGGGCTCCTCTCCCCTCTACTCTGATCTTTTCCCTCTAAGCAGCTCCCTTATCCGCAGCCTAGAGCCAGCTGCATTTCGGCAGTGGATGTCAGGAAAGCACATCTTGCTGCCGAAGTCACAGCCACCGGTGTAAGGCCATCAGGGTCACATGAGTCCTTTTAGTATCTTCCCACAAGGTCTATTGATCAGGTTTTATACAGAGCGGCACATAGCTATAAAAAAAACCCAGGCAGCCAGCGACACTCTGTTGATCTACACCCACCAAACATCAGACTTTTATAAGGATTAAGGAGTCTGGTGCAGTCCTGTTGTTCTGCCTTCCCACAGGCACGGTTCTGCTCCCTGTGCTGCCCAAACACAAGACCAGCACGCACAGGATAACGCTCAGAAGACCCCAGGGAAAATCACTGGCTCTCCAGAGCTGTGGGAAAGTCAAAAGGAGTCCCTTTTCCAGCAGCTCCTCCCACTGCATTGCCCTAAGAACATGAGGGCAATTGCAGCCCCTTCCTCCTTTAGAGCTGTCCCAAGCCAGTCTCCGGAGGATGGATGCTGCTGTGGGATTTCCAATTGCTCTCAGCAAATGGTTGGAGTTGGGAAGGGAAGCGCTGCAGGCACACACCAGTTTGGCCACAGCAGCATGGGAAATCCCCGGGGAAGGTAGGAGGGCACGGAGGGAGGACAGGCCAGCACTGTGTGGTTGCAGCAACTTTGCATGGAAAGGATCCGGGGATGGGGACTGCCCACCGGGACTTGACATGGATGATTGCTCCAAGGAGCGTGAACTTGCATAGCTGATGGTGGACTCTTTACTCCACAGTGTATTGGGTAGGCTGTGGGATCAGCACCTCGCCGTGCTAGGTCAGGAGCTCAGCCCATCTCGATACTTCTCCTCGATGGGCATAACACCCCGGTAGCACCAAGGGGAGAGCAGTTCCAGTCTTCTCAGTCATTTCCTTAATGATTTTGTTAGGCTAAGATAAAAAAGAGCAGGATCTGTTTGCCAGTCAGGAGAATTGAGCTTTAAAATCCAGCCGTCAGAAATATGCAAATAAGCCCATAAGGAGCAGCAAAGAAGTGACTCGATAACTTTGATTTTTTCCTGCATGGGTCTCGTAAATCATTACTGATTCAATCCTGTGCCCTGCTTTTTAATTCCTGCCATTACTACTAGATTTATCCACTTACATAGTTGGTTTGAATTCGAAATGTTAGTTTAACGTGGCACTGATGAAATAACAGGCATTTATAAAAAGTACAGCAGCAACCTGGTTTGTAGAGAATACAGATTTTTTCCTTCTAAACAGTAATAAAACAAAAGGAAATAACATCTCTGGCTGAAACTTCAAAGGCAATTGGAACAATTTTTATTCTTTTGATTTCACCTTCCCTCTGATGTTAAATGCTAGTAGGCAGCATATGATAAAGGCCATGCCTTGGGGGAACATTGTCTTTCACCTATTTCATGTATAGTGATTATGTCTCTAACATGAGACAAATAATATTTAAAACATTGAAACACATATCTGATTTTAGTTCTTGATTTTTTTGAATAGAACCTGTGGGATGTGAGTGATAGAGCGTACGAGACAGACTCTGGGAAATCTGTCCTCGCTGCCATGAGGACCATCCTCAGTGTGCCACCTCTATGTGAGTTGGTCCTGGGCACCACCAGAGCTGTGAGGAGGGCTGGTGTTGGATATGGCATTACTGTGCCGGGCATTTAACCTGTAAATGATGTGGGTGAAGTAAGAGCCACATCCCCGCAGCGCTGCTCCGTATCCCGACCTCTCTGCGTATCCCACCTTTGCTGGTGAAGCACCGACAGGAGAGGAGAGCATCAATGGCGGCTATGACCACCCGTGCACCCACTGTCCTGATGGAACAGGAACGGTCTGCAGTCTGATTGAAAAGAAAAAAAGAAAAAACAAAATAGGATGGAGCCAGCTGGGACCAGACCCCTTTTGATATGGTCGCTGAGCAGGTAATGCTCTCATCCCCCTGCAGCAGCCCCTTCCTGCTGGAGCAATCAGGCCTAAAGAAAAGTTAATTTGCCATCTATCGGTGTCTGCCAAATTAAGGAAGGGCTTTTGGTCAGAGGTATCATGAAGCTCTATCAAGCCAAAGGGCCAGAGCTGATTTCCTGGGTTGTTTATCCCAGGTCCACAGCGTGGGGATATGCCGCTGAGCAGAAAGATGGAGCCTTTGCAGAAGGGTGCTCATGCAAATGGCTTTTCCGGGGGGGGGGAAGGAGCATGGATGGGGCACCCATGGGAAGCAGCAGCATCTCCCCATCACCTTCCCGGGATTGCCCATATCCCACCGCCTGCTCAGGAAGGGCTGACCCTTCTGATCTACCAGCCACGGCAGAGAAATACCAGGCTGGCTCGTGTTTTCAAACTAAAAAAAAATTTTCTTCTGGAGACTTTAGAAGGCAGAAAAGAAAATATTTACATTTCCCTGTGATGTGTCACTCTGTGTAGGTTAGTCATCACCCTTCCTGCGAAGGCCCTGCAGGCAATCGAGTGACAGAAGGAGGCTGTGACTCACCAGATGGGATACATCTCTCCAATGTAACGTCAAACGTGGGACATTAAAACGGATTGTCACATTACAACAAATTCTGCTTTGGCTTTCCAAGCAGCAAGTGGAAAGCCTGGTCCACCGAGGAGACCCTTCCCCTTAAAACCGGCTGACATCACCCACCGATGACCCTGCACCGAGTTGCGTTTTGACTCTGCAGTGCGGTGTAACTATTCTCTGTGTTTTTCCAAAAAAATCAAACAGCAGCAAACTTGCGCCAGCCGGAGAAACTCCCTTCCCCACGCTGAGCTGCACCGCGGCTGGCAGTCCTGCACTGAGCATTGCTCCTGGAAGTGTTTTGCCCTGACATTCGAGATGCCAGCTGCGAGGACGGCGACGGGCAGCCCCGGAGAGCAGCTACAGCTCGATGCTCTGATAAACGGGCAGATTAGTGGCAGAACTGGCGGCTGGTGCTCTGAAGACACCGCTCGACTTTAGTTATGGACCTCACCTGGCACTACTCTCATCTTTAAAACGTAAAAAGATTTCCAAAGGTTTAGCCTACAATGCCATGTGAAAACTGAAAGCAGGAAGGGGTGATTGCCAGTACCGATGTCGCAAGGGTTTCCCTGGAAGCAAATGTGTCTGCTCCCCGCTGCTACACCGAAGAGCTAGACGGGCTCCCTGCGCATGATCTGATCGACATCTATTAGTTTAAAAGGAGGCATCACTTTGCACCGCCTCAAAAATCTGTTCCGTCCCCAAACACAAACCTGGAAGAGCGCTCAGAAACACCTCCACCGAAAACCCAGCAATGGTGGCAGGTACCCAGCACCACGCAGAGATCGGAGCCCGGGCGGCAGGCTGGCCCTCCGGTGCTGCAGGGAGCCTTCCCGCCTGCGTCAGTTTCCCCTTTTCTCCCAGAGATGCCCACCACCTCCCCGAGCCAGCAGGGAGGGGAAGCCGAGGTGACATAAAGCCCCTTGAGTGTTTGGCACGGAGCTTACATGTTAACACTATTACCCATACACAAAATGATTAATTACTTTTTGCCTGCTATTATTATTTTTTTCTGTCAGCATCCTTGCCCTCGTTCTCTTCTGAATCCAAGTCCTGTTGCCAAGCTGGGGACATTTTAGGAAAAGCAGATTATATAATATTTACATCTATGACATTTGTTTATTCTTTTCTGTCAGTTAATTTTATTACTGCTCCTCTCTCACGAAAGCAACCATTTGCAGAGCCAAAGCATGATACACTTTTTCAAGGATGCACTAATTTTAATAATTAAAAAAAATTCTGTCTTCCATCTGCCCGAGCAGGGATGGAGAGGCACAGCGGGAGAGAGCGGGACTGCCCGAAGACGGGGCTGCTCCCTGATGCTCTCGCTGGGGGAAGACAGAGCTTCGACTAGCCATGGTCCCCGACAGTGTAAATGTGCCCTCATGCCCTCCCGCTGGGAAATCCCTTTCTGCGCTTACTCGAGGCTCCTCCAAAAAAACCGACGGGTTTTTACACAGTAGGTCTGGTGCGCGGTCTGCAAGTTTCTCTTGGTTTTCTTATCTGGAAAGAGGAAAGAGACCACAGCAAGGGAAGAGCAAGTTATTATGGATTTTTTTGAGGGCTTGAGGAAGGAGCTGGAAAACTTGGACTGAAATGAAACGGCGTTTTTCATTCGTCAGAATCACTTTTTCCCTTGAAAAATCAGCAGTTTAAAATAAAAACCAGGTTCTGCTTTTTGGTGTTGCCAGGGAGGAGCACCCAGCCTGGAGGAAGGGCTGGGGTTGGAAACGCTCGTCTCTACATCAGGAAGTGTTGCCCGGGGCCCCGAAACGCAACCCCGACCTGAAGCGGGACAGGAAGTGCCAGCCCACAGCAAGGACGGGGATACTGATACTTAGCCACCAAAACGGGGCTTTGCTAGCACCACTGCCTTCTACAGGTGTAAATAATTTTGATAGAAGCCGTGTCCCCCAGCCCCGGAGTGTATACGGTTTGTAAGAATAGTCAATTTTGAACTTCCAGAGCAGGTCTGGAAGGTAAATGCATGATTAAAGAAGCCTTCGGAAGGCCACTGGGTCGTACCAGCCCCCTGGGTCACCCAGAGCTGCTTCAACGATGGGTAGGTGAGTTATGGGGGACAACCCCCCCCGGCACCGTTCGCGCCGGTACAACAGAACAAACTAGTGCAGACAGAGGAGACTCCGAGAGCATCCCGCTTGCCAGGGGATAGCAACACAATTAGAAATCAGTTGGTGTTTTTCTTTCAAGCCCACCTCTCGAGTTTTGGTCTGGGTGCTCGGTTGCCTGTGAAACCCGGCTCTCGTAGCATTTCTGATCTTTCCCCGTTTAAAAGCTTCAGGCATTAACCTCCAGGACCGAAGATATAACCAGCTGCTCATTACCACTACAGAGCCGCCGAGCCCTGCTTCCACCCTGCTCTATTCAGAGACGGTGTTTGATAGCACTCCTACAGGATTCTCTCTCTGACAACAAAAGAGGTATCTGTAGTACTTGGGGGATTATAAGAAAAATAATAGCTAAAGGTTAACAGCATTTAATACAAAAAAACCCTCGCTCTACTACCACAGCTAAGTAATGAGTCTGACTAGCATAAACCAAAGAAAATATAAAAGATGCAAATCAAAACATGCAGAAAAGACAGTAGGACACGCAGTAGGAGGTATTTCTGGGTGGTGTAAGATCTTTTCAGAGAAGCAGATGTCTCGGCTAGTAGGAAGGGGAAGAGTTTATTGAGTAGAAAAATAATCTTTTAATTCGGCTCATGGATCAAAATCTTGAACTTAATCCCCAAAGACATTATTCACCAACATTTCTTCTCGCTGGTGCTAGCAGCAAAATTCAGCAAATGCTGTTTGCAGTGGGAAGGGCTCCTCTTCGGGAAGCCAGGTTCCCCCGAATGCCAGCGAGGGCTGGCTGACCGTAGCTATGCTTTCACTCAAGGGATACTTTATGGTGCCCGGCACTACATCATCCCACACATCCACGCTCCACCCTAATGGAGGGTATTAAAAGAAAAAAAATGAGCACAATTTATGGCTCCTACAAGACTTGGATAATTCCTATCTCTTCTCCTCGCCTGCTTAGTAAGTGCCGCCTTGAAAATCAGAAGATGATGCTAAGTACATTGAGGGCTATTTTCTGAGACAACATCCCATAATTACATGCACTGTTAAGTGCAGAAACGTTTCCAAAGCTCCACTGAGAGCAGGAGCAAAGCGGGGGAGACTGTTTTAATTGAAAAATATCTCCGTATCTGAGGAAAACTGTTGTGTTTTACATCAAGGCCAGTCGGATTCACCAGTGCCCGCAGTGCCAGTGGCCGGGGCTGTCTGCGGCAGGGGCAGGTGCCAACCCTTCAGCACAACCAGCGGCGAAGAACCGGGTGCTGTGACCCATTGCCGCTGGTTCAGATGAGAAAGACGAGGGTTTTTCTGGGAGCCGGCCAACACGGCTGAAGAGCTCCCGTATCAAACAGCTGCTTAATTAGGCTGGCAAAAAAACCACCACAGAGCACCGTTCACCTCTCCTGCCTGCTCTCCTGGGGAGCTTGGGCTGAATTTACTGGAACCCAGCATCCTTCTGGCAGTGTAACATGTTCCTGCTGACAAAAACCCGCTCCTTTTCTCCAAGCAAGACTCAGGAGGAGATCTCCTTGCGCAGTTTGGGATCGCAGTCGCACCTGATGGCTAAAAAAGCATCAAAGAAGGAAAAAAATCAGAGACAAGGCGAAAGCCGGGAGTGGGGTGGATTTTGTGCTCTCCCTGTCTGGGCAAACCAGCCAGCGCTGATTTTTCCCTCTCCTCGCATTTCCTAGAGGACAAAAAAACTTTTAACTCCTACACGTGCAGGGAAAATGGAAGAATATCCACATCCATAAATCTAATTCATACAAATATATAAACAGAGAGGTGGATAAAAGAGAGGCTAGCCTACAGTGAAAATTTCCCTTCCGAGCTAGAGTAAATACTGACAATGCATCGGCATTCCTCAACGGGCGGTAATTGAGACTCGACAAAGATTGTCTCACCCTGGTACCTTAGTCTTCGCGAAGTTTGCCTGAGACAGCATCCCGACTCAGGGGAGGTACTGGCCACAGCCCGCTGCTAGCCAGAAGAGCTCAAAGGGTCTTCACTAGAATCGCTACTTATAGGATCTGGGATAATTGACTTTCGTCAGGTACTTTTCCACTCCAGCCTATCTTGGACCATGGAATAGTCCAGTACTTTTCATCGGTTACACAAGCCCAGGACTTGTTAGATCTTGTGGTCCTGGTACACCTCCTCTCTGTGGCCACGCATAATCCATATGTTGTCACGAGTGATCGATTATAGTTATTACCTTCAAACAGTAGGAGCCATGGGAACCAGGTACACTAATGGATTGCTGTAGTTGCTCCATTGCTCTCCACCCTTTCTTCCTTCAATGTTAGACCATTATGCATTGTTCTGGTCATGGTATTATTATGTGGCTAGGTGGGAGGGAATCACGCCAAGTATCGAGAGTGGGCGGGGATGTGTCTGTGTTCACCACCACACAAGTAAAACAGAGGCATGGGTGGGGGAGCTACTTTCTGCGTGGTGGCAGAGAGCGGCAGCAGCCCCCAGGACAGCAGGTACCAGGGATGGGCACAGGGCGTTGCACACTGTCTCTCTGCTGTGTTCATGCCCTCTCAGCGATATCTAATTAGCGAATGGCCACCCGTTGCTCGGATCATTGGGGCACATTTTTGCGAAGCCAAGAACGTTTGCCACACACAGAGTGTTCTAGAGCCTATCGATTTAGGAGGAAAAGGATAAAGCATTTAAATGGAGACAAATACTTCTCTGTTGCTGTGACATCCAATAGCCTTTCAGCCAGCTGCCTGAATTCCTAGTGAGTCAAAAAAAATTTAAAGAAATCGTTTGTTCAATCAATCATTAACGAAGCAATAAGTCATGAGAAGAATAATTCTTCCCAGACTGAATTACTCCGTTCAATTATTTTGCATTTCTTCCTCTTTTCCTTTCATTCCTTCATTCCCAATGAGCTGAACAGACTCAAAGCATTGGAATTAGACTTAACTAACCTGATACTGCTCAATCACTTTTTGACTTCTCTCTTCCTTTTTGATCTCTCAGCTCTCCTTTTTCTCTGCAGACTGTGGTAGGAGAAAATGAAAACCATAATGTCAAAAACCCCCATTTCCTATGAGAATTGCTCAACAAGGGTTTGGGTTTTTTTAATTTACTTTTTTACGGAAGGAATCCTTCCGGAAAACAGAGAGCAGGAGCCTGTCTTTTATTTTATCTTAATGAACATTACTGATCCATCTTGCTTCAGCTCGCAGCCTTTCAAAACTTCTCATTGAACAAAGCTCTGCTGAGAGGTGATAGAGAGCCACACTGAAACAAGATTTAATATATCTAACATTTCTGCACCAGTGCATCATCCCTAATGTAATCTTTACTTATTTGCAGCCCAACGCAAACAAGGATGTACAAATGGTAGGTGCAGGAGCAAAAAAAATCTCCTCCAGGTCCTACTGTGCAACGTGCTCCAAGTCCCAGGGAAAAAAAACAGCACGGTTGCTCTATCAAGATGAAAAAGGGCGTCCAGGGTATTTTTTAGGAAACAATTTTCTATTTAATTTTCCATTATATTTTTCCCCCAAAAAAAGTAAAATTTGTCAACTTCTCCCCAAATCCACATCACTCTACGTTCTGCAAAGCACAAGCATAGCCATGCTAGATTTTTTCCCCATAAACTCCATTTACTGTACCTTTTTCCCTCCGACTTCATGAAGGAGTTTGAAAACAATTCCTCAGTTTCGTTCCTCATCTTCTGCACTGGCTACCATCAGGTCTACAAACTCTATTTGAAACAAATTAATTCTTAAGTTCTTCCATCCTGCTTGCTAGTCATTCTTCTTTTCATTACTTCGTAACTCAGTTAAGTTTCTTACCTTCTTTTTATGCAACTCAGCCTATTCTCCATTCACTAAATCCTTTGAATTCCTAAATTGCATTTTTGTTATCCTTACTGTTGTTGCTTACATCTTGTCTCGGCCATTGTGGCATTTAGTGTTTTTTTCTGAGGCTTAGATTTGTGTTTGTGCATGTTTTTATGGATATAGAATACGTAATTTGCTGAGCAGCATGAAAATTGCAATCTCTGGGAGAATGGCAACCTGCTTAGTGCCAAAATGAGCATCAGTTAAATAAGGAAAATTAATTTAGCCCCATCAAGTAGATAATTACTATTTTGCAGGTTGAGAAAGTGGGGCATAAAGAGATTAAGGTCCCAGCCTAGCTAAAGCCCAATCATATGCTTAATTTAAAGGAGATTTAGATAGTTCCTTGAAAGACAGCAGGAGCAGTCATTGCTTAACATCAGGTACAAATGGAAATGTTCTGCTGAACAGAGCTAGCATGGTTCTGGGATAAGGGGGGGTGGGGGCACTGCTCCATGAGGAAGGCTGTGTAGTCCCAACTGTACAAAACCTGAGTGGAAATTTGATGCCTGACAGTTGCTAGGAGTAAGAAAATGGATGTCATTAGGACTTTTTACCTGCAAATACTGTTGAAAGCCGGTTCAAGTCATCTCAAGTACGCAGCCAATGTAGGCAGAGCCCATTTCTTGAAGAGTTGCACCTTCAGTCCACCTGAGATCTCCTCTGGCTCCTCCAGCAGAGCAAGAGGGTGAATATCCAGGAGCTAAGTTCACTCCCAGTTCCCAAATCCTTCCAGATTTCACCTTGTTCTTTCCTGTCCCTACCCAGTGTTAAGCCAAAGGTATTTCACACCTGATCTAGCATTTTGCACACTGATAGGAGTCACATCTCCTTCCTGTACATTGCTTCTCTTTGAAGTCTACTTAGCTGATGATTTCTCCTTATTATACTTTCCCTGGAAACAGCTCAAATCTCTTGTTTTCTCTCTCGATTAGATGCTATGTCACTGCAGCGGAGATGTGGCACACTGCAGCTGGCCACTCTGCTACCCTGGCTCGGGAGCAGGGCTGGGCGAGCAGCTTGCATGGACACAATGAGATCCCCCACCCTGCCTGCACCTGAATTGCTGGGGTTTAAAATTAGTTGCTGTTACATACTAATGTGTGTTAAATGTATTGAGGTTCTCATTTAATCAGATTTATGAAATTATATGAGAATTAATATACTATAGACTGCTACTTCGTCAGGTTAATCCAGCCACAGTTTTATTGCTAGATGCTTGATTACGGAGATCATGCAGTGCATATGAAACAGCACGAAAAATGTGCTTTTCCTGCCTCCCAGGGCCTCGAGGATGGGCAAAGCTGCCTCTCTCTTGATCTAGCTTGTGGAATGTTGCAGCGCTTGCGGCAGGGACTGTCTCTGCACATCTTCACTTGAGCCAGCACGACAGTAATTAGAAACACTGGTCAGTGGGATCCGCTTTTGCTTCTTCCATCAGCCATGACCATCCAATGCACGGGGAGAGAAGTCACAGTATGGGAGCTGAATGCAACACATCCTTCTGTTTCATAGAACCATGGAATGGTTAGAGTTGGAAGGGAGCTTAAAGACCATCCAGTTGAAACCCCCTGCCATGGGCAGGGACACCTCCCAGTAGACCAGGTTGCTCCAAGCCCGTTCAACCTGGCCGTGAACACCTCCAGGGATTGGGCAGCCGCAGCTTCTCTGGGCAACCTGGGCCAGTATCTCACCACCCTCACAGGAAAGAATTACTTCCTAACATCTAATATAAATCTCCCCTCTACCAGTTTGAAGCCATTATCCCTTGTCCTATCACTACATGCCCTTATAAAAAGTCCTCTTCAGATTTCTTGTAGGCCCTTTTCAGTTACTGGAAAACTCCCATAAGGTCTGCCTGGTGCCTTCTCTTCTCCACGCTGAAAAACCTCAATTCTCTCAGTGTCTACTCACAGCAGAGGGGCTCTAGCTCTCAGATCATCTTCAGAGTTTGGGCAGGAGTAGAACCTCGGTGGAAAACAGGAGCCCTAGTTCCAGCAAGGATGGAGAAGTTCTTAGCTGTGGAGGGGGATAATGTGGAGGAGATGATGGTCCTTTTGTGTGACAGGAAAGGGTTTTGGCAACTTTGGTGTTCAGGAATCCTGCCAACCCCTCAGCAATTGTAGTGATAATCCAGAAAACTCAAATGCCAAATTTCACAAGTTGGCAAAAGATTTCGTGGCCTCTCCCTGAAGTTTCACCTGCTGTCCTCAGCTTTGGAGCTGGCCTGACATTTTAAAGTTTTTTTTTTACATTTTGAGGAAATGTGAATGCGTAGTAAGGCTATCTCCTCCTACGGCAGAGCTGTAGCTGTTGGTGCCACATACAGATCCCGAGGAAGCTGCGTGCATCATCTATACCCACATTCATGCACATATTTTCACATGTAGCTCCTTGATTTGTGTTCAGTAATTGCGAAGGCTGCTGTGGTCCATCTAGTCTGTCACATATATTTCAAACTAATATACAAATACAGTTTTACATAAAATACCAGAGCAGAAGAGTTATGCCAGTCTTCTGGGAAAGTAATACCCATTTTAATAAAGTGTGTAAATACATATTTATTTGCTAGCTGGAACCAAAGAGGCTTTTCTGGTCTGCCAAAGAAAAGAAATATATTTTAAGACTGCCTAGGTACATAATTACCTTAGAGAGAGTGAAATAAATCATCAATGTCTTGTTGCTCTCCAGGAAAGTACCGTTCTGAGCTCTTCTTTAGCTCACCAGCCGTGAACATCCCCAGGCACTGTGCGAACACACCCAGCGTTAATTAGCGAGGCTGGGAGAAATACCAGTAACGACCAGTATGAACAATGGTAGGGCAGACTCTTTCTCTGAGCTTTGGAAATGCCTCAGAAAACATTAGGGTCCTACCCAGAGCAGGATATATTTATCGCTACTGATGGAAAAAAGATGTCTACTCCACAGAGACAAAGTTAAGTGAAGGAGAATTGATTTGGTAAAGATACAGCACTTCACTCGCTCTCTGACGGCACCTGATGCACTGGAAGGGAGTTAGTGGCCTCCAGTACTGACTCTAAACTGGATTTTGGGAGCAGTTTTGCCATCTCTCCCTCCACCCTCCTGCCTCTATTACTACTCAGGACACAAACCTGAGTCCAAAATGCAAAGCTTTTGCGGGTCATGCTCCTTCCATTTTATATTAGATCACTGGTCATTGTCTGTAAAGAGTTAATGAATATATATCTTAATAAATGGCCAGTCGATGACTATGGATTGTGCAGCCCTCCCGTCGATAACTCGCTGACAAAGTCTTTATGACCATCTGCAGCAAAAACTCCTCGTGTCTGCTCTATGCTTACCACCGTTATTAGTTATTTATTTGTCTTTTAGAAAATGTTTGTAAGAGACTCCAAAATAAAAAGCAGCCGGTTCCTCTTGCTGTATCCCTTCTCTCGCTCTCCCTCTGTCACGCGTGCCACAGGGAGGGGGTTGCAACTCCAGCCCCTGCCATACCTTGGGTCTGGCAGGGGGACAGAGCCTTGAACAAAAACACGGCTCCTCTCCTTCATTTTTTAAAAGCTATTGGCTGAGCTGATGGAAATTGGCGCCGCTCCTGGGGGGAGCGAGTGAGATCAGCAGCCCCGAATCTGCAGTGCTGTGAAGACCTGCTGCAGCAGCTCCCGGCACCGGGGGATGAGCAGGGAGGACGGGCACGGAGGCAGCACACAGACAGGGATAAACTTAGCAGCAGCCCTCGCCAGACTGTCACATTCACATGATCATGAAGAGACCAAAAAACTCCGCTCACTGAGATGCCCAAGTTGCTTTTTTGGAAGAGCCAGAACACACCGAGGATGCAGCGGGGAAGTGCCAGACTGGGCACAGTTCGAGACGCAGCCTCTGAACAGAAAATGAATTATGCATCATGGCCCAGACTGGCGATCGTGGATGATAAATAATGCTAAGTAGGAGCTTGCTACATGCTTCAGCTCCAGCCTGCCCCTACGTTGCCTTTTTTTAAAAAAAAGAACAATGGATTATGGTGTACAGTTTGATGTGGAAAGACGTAGGTTTTGCAACTGTTCTTTAGGCTCCAAGATTTGTCTCTTTTTTTTTTTGTAAGGTTCCTGGGGGCCGTTCTTTAGTTGCATCCTTCAGTCATTGCTCCGAGCTGTGGGTCGAGGTGCACCGCAGAGAATTCAAACATAAATGTCAGACAGAACAGGGAGTTCCCTGGGACATCCACTTTGTTCAAGCAAATTGATTTTGTATTATTTCAATGGGAAAAGGGCATCAAGCTTCGCTCCCCTCCACCTCTTCCCTACATCTCCATCCCACGCTGCATGGGGCACTCAATGGGAGCTCAGGACACCCGGGTTCCAGTCTTCCCGCAGCTGGTGGGTGCTTCACTGTTGGTGCCAGCTGTGATAGTCGTACCCCTGCAGATCCTGACGCTGGGTCTTTCTCTTCTGAGAAAGGACTCTGAGGGCACATCCATGAGGACAAAGGAACTGATGCCCACAGGACAGGGCCGGGGGAGCCAGCACCAGGCAGGATCATTCCCAAAGCACCAGTTTTCCCCCCGGGCACGGCTGCTGTAATGTGGCCACCTCCTGAAACCTGCATTGCCTAAAGGGAGAAGGAGGGGTAATCACCTGGGGTACAGGCAAGACACCACCCCAGACATGCACCCGCTGTCCCACAGCCTGTGTACCCTAGAAGTCTTTGCCAAATACTCTTAAAGAACTCCTCCATCCCCAGTTGCCACGACCTGCCCCATTCCTGCCGTGCCTCCAGTTGCCTCCTCCATTCCTCTTCAAACCAGGAGCCCGTTTCAGCCACAGGGTCTCTTGGATTTATGCTGAGGGTGGAGTGCTGCCATCCCCACAAAGCATCCTCACGCTCAGTCTGATAACTGGGGCCGGCACCAGGGAACAGTTGAGCAGCATGGCTTTATAGAGCAAAAGGGTTTATATGCTTCTCCCATTATTTTTTCCCTAAGTGAAAAAAATACAAAGGCTCTCTGCATCTCCACTCCGTGCTAGGCTGCTTTTAAAGCCTCTACTCTTTCTCCAGGCCAGTTTTGCTCAAACGAACATCGGAATTAAGGTCGATAAGCTAAGCAGCCACTGGGGCTGCAGCACAGCAGAGGCACTGCCCCTTGTTGGGATGGGTGGGGGTTCGGGAGAAGCTCCCTTCCCCACTGCAGCTTGGATTGCTCTTAATCCCTAACGTGTTTCTTTTCCCTACCTGTCCAGCTCTTGGCTGTTCTCCTTTTCCGCTTCCTTTGCAGTATAAAAAGGCACAGGGTGGGAGCTAGCAGGGCAGAAGAACATTTAAGGCTGAATATCTGTTGCTTTGCTTTTATTTAAGAAAAAGAATCATTAATAGAGCTTGTCTGTAAATTTTGAGATCAGCCCTGTTACAAATAGCACCATTACAAACATACACACAGGAAAAGTCTGGCTGTGCTCTATTTTTCAGAGGTCGAGTGTAGCAAAAGCCCTAGGGCTGGGCATCTTCCATGGAGGAGATGCTGGTACACATACCCATCCCTCAATTTACCTGTTTATCGGACAGAGATAAGGACACCTACTCACTTGTATGCTTTAGAAACTATGAAAGATTCCTGCAAAGGGGTTAAATAACATTATTATAATTAATCAGTCCTAATGACCGCTCGCAAATAAAGGCACAGACGGTGCCACTGTAAACAACCTCTGGCAATACCCCAGAAGCTGTGCACGAGCCTAAACAAGGTGATTGAAATTTTGTATTTTTTTTTAACAGTCCATTGGCTTTTCTGAAAGCCAGTTATGTAAATACAGCCTTTTCCTGGAGGATTTATTATACCTTCAGCACTTTGACAAGGTATGATTGACAATATGAATGATGGGACTGTTTGCCATACTCTCGATACACCTCTGCCAGGCAGCCGCAGCAAGAAATGCACAAAGGAAGGCACAGGGCAGAGCTTAAAGTGGTTGTGTAATTTATCTGCCAAGGATAGCACTTAGAGATAGCCCATGGACTCCAGCCACGGGGTCAGGAACTGCTTCTGCCTACTGGTTTCAAAACAAGCAGGGCCTGGCAGGAGCATGCGAAAGAAGGGGCTACATCTTTTCCTAGGGAAAGGGCAAATGGGCAAGCTGGGGCTGTGGCGGAGGAGCTCCTGGCTGTCATTGCACCTTCCTTCTCATCTGCTCTCTCTCCATTGCTCGCTGACACAAGGAATTATCTGCTTATCATGGTGGTAATTGGGGACATAACGGCCATGCCAAAAAAAAAAGGAGCCTATCATTGGCAAACGGCGATCTGCCAGCACATGAGGCGTGGGTATTGGTACTTGGCTGTGCCTGCACCCCCCCCCGCGCTCCTCAATGTCACCAAAATGCAGGTACCCAAAAGTCCTGCAGGTTCAGCAAGCCCAGAGGCCATGGTGACAGCAATTGTGCAGCACAGCGGGTGGCTGTTCATGCTACCATGGACAATGTTTAGACCTTGGCAATAAACTGGTGGGGTGGGCTTCTCTCTTCAGCATGTTGGCTCTGAATTGTTCCGTTCCCTTTTATTCACCATCCCAGCAAACCTGAGTAAGCCTGCAAGTTCCTTTCCATAAATCTAAATAAATTCATCCGCAGCACTGGGCAGGAAAGTTCTGCACCCAGGAAGCTGAAGCAAAGGAAGCATTAAGGACTGCATTTTTCACTCCTGCTGAAACCTGTTGTCCCCATTGATGTCAGTGGAATTTTGAGCCTGCACCATCTCTGAGCATTTAATCGTACGTGACCTCTCCAAAGAAACACGGGAAATTAGCAGCAGAGTTAAGAGCAGAGCCCAGGAGTCCTTATCCTTACCTCCTCCATATAATCACAAGATGAAGCTTGCTCCTGATGGAAAGCAAACAGATAAGAACGGGAACACAGCTTTGCCGTGAACTGCAAATATTCTGAATGTTGCTCAGATTTGAATTTTTAATTCCAGTTTCTCCTTGTTGCTGCTCTTAACTCATTTCCACTTCCCAGCCTGCAAAGGGACCTTGCAGGAAGTGGCTTTGCAAGAGTCTCTGAGACTATGCTGCCAGGGCTTTGCCTGCTAGCTAGTGGTATGAAGGGGCAAGCGACAGTTTGGAAGCCCAGCCTCAGCTACCTACTCCACCGACGTGTGAGGTATATTCTACTTGACTAATAGATGTTGCTTGGTGAGACTGAGGCATCTTCATCCCTATGGATTTTTAGAGGCAGCTTAACCTGCCTCTGCCATAAATGATGCCAGAGGTGCTGGTCCTGCCCAGGGGCAGAAGGAGGGTCTGCTGCCCATGACCCTGTTCTTTCCTTCCACCCATAAAACCAGCTTCATTGTCCAGAATTAATCTGGGAGATCACATGGCGTCAAGATCAATTCATTGCAATTACCAATTTTGTTATTTTTAAGAAAGCTCCCTACAGCCTGGGGATCACCAGGTGGTTTGGCTCTGGGTTAAAACAAAACTGACTGACCCTCCCAGGACGACTCTGTAGTCCTGGTGTTAAATAACATGAAATATAATAGTTTTTCCTGGAGGAACCTGCCGCTGTCAGTTAGCTCTGGGGTCCAGGAGGCTGGGACTGCATGACACCTGCAAAATCTTCCTTTAGAAGATGCATTATTGAAGTAGTTTGTCTTCAATAGGCACTTTGCTTTTCTGTGCCTTTCTGCACTAGAGAGCAGGGGAGTTAACTCAGTTTCAAGTACTTTAATTAAACTGAGTTAAAATCCATTAGAGCAAACTTTTCTGCTATGCTTACACAAAATCTATTAAATGAAAAAACAAAATACAGAGGCTATTACTTTTTGCCAAGTTCTACAGGATTTTCTTTTTTAAGAGTGAGGCTGAACAGCTCATTCTGCACCAGTTAAATTCCAGCTTCCACTTCTATCTTTTTATTTCACATGGATATATTTTTGTTACAAAAAGCCAGGCTGAAATTCTGCCTTCTCCATCCGTCCTCTTAAGGAGCTTGATGGATGCAGCTGCACCAACGCAACCCAGAGAGTGAGCCAGAGGGTGAAGAAAGCTGGGGCGGGTGCCTGCATGGAGGCCCCAGTGTCACAGCAAGAAGGGAGATGTGTGCATCCAGAGCTGGTCAGTTTGGGTTGCAAACATCTTTTAATATGTCTTCTCCAGGATGACTGTGACAGTCATAACTGAGTGATCCATGGGTGTAAAAAGGGAAGCCACTCCTGCCAAGCTCTAAGAACACTTCCTCCGCATAAAGGAGGTTTGTGTATGTATCCCGAGTCATATGTTGAATGCCAGTGGCAGCTTGGGGTGGGCTGGGGCGGGTGTGACCGAGACAGCTGAGCTGGTCTCTGCCCCAGTCAACGAGCACAGAGATACAGGATGCTGCACTCTCATCTCAATCACCATGAAATGCTTTGGGAGCCGTGCAGGGAAAGACTCTGCTTACATGTAAGATGAGGCATTAGGATATATTTGCTGCTCTTACTGTGATATGTGCCATTTCCAAAGGGTGAAAGGGTTGGTTCTTCATGCAAAGAGAAGCACATGGGATTTAAAATATGCCAACCACTGCTGCTGTGCATCTCAGTATCATCTTATACCAGCAACCTCTGCTGGGGAGATTTCCAGGAGGATTAAAATGAAAAACCCTTTTCCAGCATCTGCTGCCTGAAGAGAGGGTTGCTATGGAAACTGCGTCTGCCTTTTTCACATGAGTTTTATAAGGAAAGAAACAAATAAAAATAAAGAGAAACCAACACACACGTTGCACAAAAGAGAGGTGACTTTCTGCCTTAATCAAAGAGAGAATAAGAGTAATAATGAATAATACAACATGGCTGTTTGTTTATGTACACATGTTTATGACCCAGCCTTCCCAGATCAACTCCAGAGTAGGGGGCTGGGACACGGGCAGATCGGCATTAGTTTAGCAAAAAGTGGAGGAGCCAAGGGATAACACGTGTGATTGTGTGGGTGCTGCATATGCCTGCTGGCTTCCTGTGGGACGGGGGAGAAAGGCAGGGCAGGAGGACTCCCGCTGCCAAGACCTTTCAGGATCATGTAGAGGTGTCAGCAATCAGACAGACTCTCTTGGTAGTGCTGGTGGTTTTTCCATAGCTCATCCAGCACTGGACAAGCCCCCAGGGACCACTGCCCGCCGGGGGGGGGTCCCCTTTTTCCCAGCCTTGGTGTTCTCTCCCTGCCTCTGCAGCCAGAGGCAATGAAACCTGATTTTCACCGTGAAAACTCCGGGTATGGGCTGTGGGGCTTCTCTGCAGGGCTGGGGCAAAAGGAGCCCAAGGTGGGGTTCATATGTGTAATAAAGCTTTTCCTGGGAATTCGACTGATATGAATCAGGAGGACCCAAGGGATTTCAGCGTTGCTCCTTAGACTGTGTGAACTCCCAAATCAGCGTGGTGCTTTCAGCACACTTTAATGAGCCTTCCTCGCTTCAGCCCAGCCCAATATAAGGCTGAGCCATTGCTCTTCCAATGTTGGGAGAAGATGGGTTTAGCAGAAACGTTGTAGAGAAGGACAGGGCATGGGGCTACGCTAGGTGAGATACCAGCCATTCCCCGCCTTTTCTCCACCAGCTGCAGTGTGTCCTTGGGAACAGTTTCATTTATAGCTGCCTGACGGCACTGTGGAAATGTTGATGAATGCTCTTTGGAGCCGATCACTTTATCAACTTCATTTGTATTTCAAGGCAGAGCAACCGATATTAGCGATGGCTCCAAGCCAGCACATTTGGATCAAGGTCTGGAGGAAGTCTGTGATGGAGAAAGGTAGCCTAAATGTGCGAACCTCCTTGTGATGGGGCACTGACAGCTAACCTGTTCATCATGGCAAAGCACTGAGAAGAGGCAGAGTTTTTCTGGGGACCTGGTGCCAGCTGGGCAGACACAAAGTGCCCACGCAGCCAGCACCAGGGAAATGGACCCTGAGCGCTAGCAGCCCTGCTGCTTCTGAGCTCATGCAAGCACGGTCACTACAGAGACACGTTAACATCACCAAAGCCCCATTCAAGCCAGCATATATTGCTTTTGTTTTCAGGAACACACATAATTTACCATCTGGCCTGGTACTCTTTATGCTCCGAGCTTGATGCAAATCAACATAACTCCAATAATTGCTGGGATGATAATGCTGCCCACACGAAGACACGGTCCGGCTGAGCAGGACAGTGCCAGCTCTGCACCATGCTGGCACACGATCACTGTGAGTGTCCTGCAGCGTGCGAGATGCCATCAACCCTGCAGTCCTTGTGCATGGCTTGCTGTGCAGGATTAACTTGCTTTGGAATACTTGCGGAGTCTAAAATGAAAAGGTGACAGCAATTCTGGAAAAATGAAAAGGAGCGGAGGGTGTAAAGAAGGAATTTAGCTCTGCTGATAAGCTGCCCTGCAAATACCCTGGTGTGGAGAGGGGAGGGCAGGAAGTGATAGAGCAGTGTTGGGCGAGTCTTCTGCAGGAGCGGATGGCCTGAAATCCTTATCAGTGGATGCAGATGGGGAGAATATGGCAGTCAGTGCAGTGTGAAAGCCTGCGCTGAGGAAGCATTGCAGCAATCAGCACTTCAGAAATGGCGAAGCATCTCCTGGACCAGCAAGACTGCCTGTCCATAGCTCTCCTGCCCACCACCTGCCTGCTCCTGCCCGCACAGAGCAGGGTTGGCGCTTTGTAGAAGCTGCCCAGAATAGTCACAGCTCCCCAGGGCCAGTCCTACCTCCCTGCTGCTCCAGCCCAAGCCAGGAGTTACTGTCTTGCTGGTAGGGCAGAGAGACTTCACTCTAACAGCTAAAAATGATCCTATCACTGCAAATCCGTAGAGTTGTGTTTGAGCTGCAAAAGAGTAGCCAATTTGGGAAACTGAGACAAATATATTGCCATGGCTGGTGATTGGGAAGAGATTCAGATTAGATGTAAGGCACTACGTGTGTCTACACCGGCTCATGGCTGTGAATCATCAAGCATCCTCCCCAGTAACCTTCCCTTCTTTATTTTTGTCCTTTCATGACTGATCAGCAATTTCTCCTCACAGCACTTGAAACAAGAGAATAGGAATTTCAGGGCTCTCTGCTGGACTCACTTATTTCCGTTACCTTCTCCTTCCTGGAGGAAAAACACCCTTTAACCTGCTTGGACGCCCTGGGACAAGGGCCAGCAGCAGAGCTGAAGCCACCTTGACACCCCTGTGGAAAAAGTGGTGGCTGTTTTCATAGCCCAGAATGGGCACAGAGGCATTGGCTGGCGAGATTGCCAAGGAAAACAGGAGCACAGTTGTCCCAAGACCTCCCCTCGCTCCAGATTTTTGCTTGAAGTTGAGGGGATCACATATGCCAGCAGGGCAGGGCTTGGGGATAGCTCAGGAAGCACCGCCTGTGGTGAAATGGAAACAGTGCAGAGGGGACAGCAACCTTCCTGCTGCCTTCATGCACATTTCCATAAAGGATTTCTTGTTTCCTTTCATTAGACTGGTGAGGCTAGTTATTTCAAGTGCTCTGATTGCTACAAGCTTAAAAAAACAAAGCCAAGCCGCTAAGGGGCCAGTGCTAGGCCGCATGGGCAGGGCTGGCAGGATGCAGGCAGGGAGGCAGAGGTCTGGCTTGAGAAAGGAGCTGGGACAAGGAAGCACCTGGTCCAGCTCCCAGTACTCGCTCAGGTGAGCGGGATCCAGCCACTGACCGGGCTGCCTGGACACGAGGGACACATCTGTGCAGCTGAGGAGGTGACACGAGGGACACATCTGTGCAGCTGAGGAGGGTAGCACCAGCAAGGCTCGACCAAAACCCAGCCACGTTCGTGCAGAAACAACCTACAGAAAGAGCCATGGGCTGGCACAGAGGGTGATGCCTGGCCCCGGAGAGCAGGGTTGTGCAGCTGGCTTTAAAATGTTTGCCTTCCTCTTCCCCTCTTTTTGTTATTCCTTGTTCATCAGCAGTGACATTAAATCCTTTAGGAATTTTCCGCAGCTCCCCTCGAGGATGAGGCAAGGCAAGCGAGGTGCGTTTGTGCTGCCCCGGTGTTTTTCCAGCTCTGGTTTACACCCCTTCCTGGAGAGCATATGAGGGCCAAGCTCATGCTTCTCACTGAGGCAGTATTTCTCCCACTTTCCTGAACCGTTGCCCACTTTGGAGCTAATAAATACCCCCAGCAGCCCGTCAGACTCCTCTTGTTCAACCCCAAAGAGGGGGAAAGGGAGGAGAAGGAAAAAAACACACGGGAAAAAAAACCTGGCATCACCATGGCAACTTGCTCTTTCCTGGCGCTGCAAAACCTTAACGTTCCCACTCCCCATTTATCATTTGCATTCAATCAGGCGATGATGACAGTTGGCATAACTACGTATTATATTCTTGGATGCTCCTGGAGAGAGGTTGTGCTTCAAAGCAAGTTGCACTTTTTATGCATCCTCCCTCGGGCCAGCTGGAGCCGCGGGTCACTGTGGTTGATGTTCTTCCAGCTGGTGGCTGTGTGGTTTTTTGGGAAGCAGGACCATCCCCAGGGCAGGGAATAGCTATTGCCTTGCCAAGCCCAAGTGTGCCACATGGGCTCTGCAGGAACATGGCCCCGCTTGGCCGGAGATTCAGCCCTTTCACTGGCGGGTGCTGTTGCATATCAGCCGCTGCAGCTTTGCTTGCTGCCTTGCTTGCCCTTCTCTTGCTCGTTATTAACCCACCTTTTGTTCAAGGAAAGGCCCTCTGTAGCTCTAAGCACAACATAGACTGCTTATTAACCCCCGCAGTGAGGACATTCCCAGCGCTGGGAGTGCAGGGATGCACACAAGCCCCCGCGGGGCTGGTACCCTGCAGAGCAAGCGTGCTACAGCGAAACCATCTGCGTCCTTCATGCCCAACACAAAGGGAACTTCCAAGGCTTTTGAAAGATGTCGGGAGCCATGCGGCGAGCTGTCCCACTACCCTTGAGCTCCAGCACATGGGGACGGTGGCAGCCTCTGCAGCGGATGGGCTGCTCCAGCAGACATGCAAAAGGGCACGCCAGCTTTCATTATGTCTTGTTTTTTAGCTTATTACAGATGCCGCTGTGCAGAGAAAAGCCTCCAGGAGTTTTAAGGGAGACGGCTGTGTCCCCTGGCAGGGCAAGGGGATGCTGGGTGGCTGCAGAGCATCCCAGGGTGGGAGTGCGAAATAGTGCTCATCCTAAAGGGTCTCAGAGCATGCTGCAGTGGAACCCAGAGAAGCTTCTCCCCCGGAGGCACCCACCTCATACAGCCTTTCACCCAGGGTCACCCATTTGGACAGTGCCACCATATTGCCTCATCTTTCTTTACTGCGGGAGAAGATGCTGCCCTGGGAAGTGCAGCAGATGGGCCCGCGCCGAAAGAAAATTGCTTTTACTTCCCAGCTCAGACAGCCAGGCTTTATTTATTTATTTCATAGCCTCATATTTGCAAACCTATTTCCTTGCTTTGCAAGCAGACAGACAAGTGAGTGCAGATGCCACCATCACCAGATGTGCAGTAATGCTGTGCCCTGGCCCGCAGATAGCTGCCTGAAGCGGCTGCCACGCCGAGCCTCTGAATTCAGAGTGTTAATAAAACTGGATCCCAAAACTCATTTAGGCAAATGAGATGCAAGGCGTTCCCGGCTTCTTTGCAGTCCCAAGAGCATGAGCTTGTTTTTCTGCAGGTTTGATTAGCTCTCTTGTGCAGAGAACGCAGATGTTGCAGCCGGCGCTTGGTGCCCCTCCAAGACGGGCAGCATTGAAGGCAGCAAGTGGAATTGGAGTGTAAGTCTGGATGCCATTCAGGGGATTTTCATTATTTAATTGTTGGTTTAAGTGTGTGCAGAGCCTTGCTGCCTCCTGGCACAAGCGAATGCTTTCAAAAGAAGATCGTGGAAAAAGCAAAGCAGTGCCCTGAAATGAGCTGGATTTGCCATCCATCTTCATGCGAGATGGCACCGTTGCAGGGTGCTGGGACACAGAATAATGCAGCACCCTCCTAGGAACCTAGAAGCTAAATTTGTGGTTACAGCTGTGGGTAATTTAGCCAGTGTGTGCTGAGACTCGAAAGAGGCGGCAACTTCCCCCTTGTTCTACCTGGGTATTACTGAAGTGGTTATTTATTTCACGAGATGTTTGACCAGACAACTCTCCCAGGTAAAAAGGATGAAATATTTCTCTCCTTCCAAATGCTGGGTTTTGCTTTTCTGCAGTGCTGCAGGACATCATTAGCTCTCAGTTCCCCTTACATAAAATAGTTGAGCTGTCCTTTACCAGAAGGGAAACTGAGGCACGGGAAGGACCTTCTCTTCTCGTGAACATCCCCCTGCAGTAAAGGCACCGCAGAGCAACCCCTTCCTGGCTGCACCACCATATTCCCCTGCAACCAAGACGTCCCCCAGGGCTTTTGTGCAAGGCGAAGGCTCCAGTGCTCATCCAGTCCTACACCTGGCCCGGCAGCCCTCACCACCACATCTCCATGGGGCGCTTGCTTAACGAAGATTAAAGAAGTGCTGCTGCAAATATGTCTGTCGTAAAATAACACAAAATAATAAAAGAAATAAAGCACTCCGGCTATCAGCACACGTGGAAGTCTCAATTAGCAAATATATCAATCATTATGACATCTTAAGTAGCATTTACAGTGAGAACATTACAAAAATGATTTGCAATTACAGTGCTGCTGCATCTTTGCTGGGAGTAGAGCTCCCAGGGAAGCATCATCCAGGCTCCCAGCCCAGTGCAAACCTGGGGTTCACCAGCTCAGGTGGGATTTAGGGGTATGGGCTCTGCAACCCCAAGAAATGTCTTTAGAGTTCCAGGACAGAGTCGGGGAGGCTGTTAAGGATGCTGTGGCACAGCTCCATCGAGGAGCATCTGGTTATGTTTGCTCCTGTTCCAAGGTTGAAGGAGCTCGGCCAGTGTGTTGCGTGTGGTGGTGCAGGGCTGATGTGATATTCCCCCGGCCATGATGGAGGGAGAACAGGCAGCTGGGTCTCACCCAGCCTTGCTCCAGCCTCCTGCCCAGGAGGGGTTTTGCTTTGAAAGCACCCACGCCTCTGAAAGAGCCTTGTGGACAAGTCCCATATGTTTGTTCCTGGCCCCGGTACAGGGGAATTAGAAACCCTGTGGCACTGGCTGCTACCAGTGGGCTAACAGTCCAACTCACCCTGTCAGCATCGCCCCGTTAGGTACCTGCCGCCTGCCCCCACCTGCCTGCCAGCGGCCACTCGTGTCCCCCAGCCTGGTACAGCCCACTAGGGACAAAGCCAGTGACGATATACAGCTCCACTGCTAATACCTCAGGCCCAGGATAAAAAGGGATTGGACAAAGGCATTGTAACATGCACAATCATTTATGAATGTTACTAGATTGCAGGTGGCTCGCAGGCTCCCGGCTGTGATCAAACCCCTCTGGGCAGCCACAGCAAGATAAAGACAATGGCATGTGCAACAGGAAGATTAAAGTCTCTCCCCAAACCTTTTCAGTCCTGAGACATATTTTTTTACACACACAAAACAAAAAATCCCCATTGTTTGCTTTAAAAGAATTTGTCGGATTTTGCCCAAAGCTCTAGCTGCAAACATCCCATTTTGGCAATCAATTTCAGTGGTGGGAAGAGTCAGAAAAGCAGCTTGTCCATGCAGAAAGAAAAACACTTTTTTTAATTAGAAACCCCAACATCTCCCACCAAAAAAATATTACTGAGAAAAGATCTGTTTCTTTTTGTCTTCAATCCCTCCTCTGCTCAAGTCCGTGCACGTTCCTGCAGACACAGGCGCTTTGCTGGAGTGACTTAATCAGCTGCTTAACAGAAGCAAAGGCTGGACAGAAGGTTGATGCATGTGGAGCCAAAATGCTTCTATGCTCGAAATGCAACCTCATCTCCCGGGGCTCCAGCATCCCAGTGGGATGCTGGCTGTGAACCACGGGGCTCTGGGCTTTGCTCTGTGTCACTGCACACTTTTACACGGATCAGGAGGAGCAAATGTAGCAACCCTCTCCTGGGAGCCACCCGATGCCCTGGACCAGCAGTTTTCTGGACAGCTGAAGTCTTGCTCACAGCTGCAACACCTTCAGGACTTCACAGTGGGGAGGATGGGGTGATTTCAGGTTTCCCAAAGCACGTTGCACCCCCGCAGGTTTGGGCACTGAGAGGAGACCGTGGTGCTGGTGGGACCAACTGTCCTGAGACCCTGCTCACAGCCTGGCACCGGCAGCATCCTTGCAGTGCTCCCTCAGGCTGGAGGCAGGTCCGCTCGCCCTGCAGCCCCCTGCCAGCTCCGCTGCTCCTCCAGCTCGGCTTACATTTACCCAGAAGTTCAGAAAATTTACGTTAAATTTGCCCTCAGTGGCTGGGCTTATTACAACCCTCTCCAAGGAACTGCAGTGATCAAAAGAGAGAGGAATTATTCAGAAGAGTGTAACAAGGAATAATGCGTTGGCGAGGGAAGACAAGGAGATGGGAAGTGAGAGAATAGCAGGAATAATAACGATTATCGCTAGGTAAGTAATTTACCCAAGGGTTTGCTTTCTGGAACGAAGGGCTGAATTGCTGATGGGAAATCCAGATGATAGGGGCAGCTTCGGGGTGTCCCACGCAGGACAGCGGTGCAGAGCTGAGTGGTTTGGAAGCATTTCTGGATGCCTCCTGCCAGGCTGTGCTATCTGCCTTCTCCCAGCCCTTGCAAGAAGCTTCCTGAGAGCACCGTGAGAGACCTCCGGTGATCCCAGGGCAGTGAGCTATGCGGGCCGGAGGCCAGTGCTTGTCTCTGCAGCCTCCCAGAGGGCCTGATCCTGCTCACACTCTGGAGCAGCCTGTGCGCAGGCGCCGCTCTGATCTGGCAGCATTGCTGCAATTCCATTAACACGCAGGCACAGCCACTAAATTTCCTTTAATAAATACCTAATGAGAAGATGACAGCCACTTCTGGACTCTCAGCTGTCCCTTTGGTTATTCACAACCTCAGAAAAGTGCAACTCGGCTTCAATAATTGATAGTCCTCTAATGCAGAGCTCAGGGGTAGAAGGGGCCCCATCAATTACTGCTGGGTAGTCGCACGGCTCAGGCACCAAATGCCACGGAGCTGAGCGTACTTCAAATGATGCTAATAAATACAACAGCTCCACGTGCTGCAAAGCACAAGCGCGTCTTATCTGCTCCCTGCGGAGACGGGCCGGTGGTCCAGGGGCTCGGCAGGGCAAAGTGCAATTAAAATTAAGGTGTTTCAGGAAAACTAACCTGACTGTGGGCTCTGGGTTTGCAGTGATTGCTTGGAGGCAGGAGAGCCAGGCATGCTCCCTGCAGCCCCAGGTGTCCAGCCCAAAGCCGTCTGCTGCTGCACACCTCTTGCTCCAGGGTGGAAATGGGTCTAAGAGGGCTCTGCCACATTGTCCCATCTTAGGGCAGGGCAATGCTCTTTCTGGAGTGCTTTTCGAACCACTTGAACTGCCAGCAGGCAGTTCTTAGCATCGCCCTGCGGCTGGAGGGTAGGAGATGCACAGCTCCCTCCAAGCTGGCTGCAAGGTTAGTGGAAAAAGGATGTTTGCAGAGTGGATCATCTGGTAAATAAGAAAACAGAGGCAGAAAGAGGAAAGCTACTCTACAAATCCCTTAGGAGACTGAGCCCTGTGTAGCTGCTCTGTTTCCCTGGCAGGCTCAGCCCACTGCCACACTTAATCCGCAAAATAAAAATGGTGAAATATCCATCTATAGCAAAGGAGGAAGACAGATGGCCCCCAAGTCTGCAAAGAGTTATAGAGCAAACAATCAAAAAGTCATTGTAAATCCAATCACATTAAACCCTACACTTCAGAAATGTTCAGACATCTTCCTAAAGCCTTCCCCTGCTGCAGCAATGAATCTCAGTGTAATTTGCACAGCATCTGTCAATGAGACAATTTTCATCTTTCAATGAGGTTTTTAGGGTGTTTCAGTCAATGGGATTTTCCGGGGACAAAGGGGGAGGGAGGGGGCAAAGTGGGCAGAGGCCGGTGATGAGCCCAGGACAAGCCAGCCATGCCTCGGGTGAATGCTGAGCTCCTGGATAATCAGCATAAGCCTGTGTCCCCCAGAAAAGCCTTCCTCCCTCTGCTGCCAAGAAGGGCTGCTCTTGTGTTTCCATGAGAAGAAAGTAATATTTGCAAGAAAAAAATGGTGTTGCAGCAGAGGGGAGATGGGAGGCAGCGGCAGGTCTGGAGAGGAGAGGGCTCACAATGTCTCCACACAGGCTGTGGGTCCCCTCCCGGCCGATGTTGGCTTGGGGAATCCCGTGTCCTCAAACACTCCCTGCTTCTTGCCTATGCTCCCAACCCGCCTCTTCCCAAGGGAGGATCTGCCTGAAAAGCCAGCAGACGCCTTGGCAAAACAACCTGTGCTTGAAGTTGGGAAAGCAGAGATTAAAGGAAAGTAAATAGTTCCCTCTGCATGCCCGGGGCTGGCTCAGCAAAGGTGCTGCCTCCAGTACCACTGAGCCTCGCAGCAGTTTGCCAGGAGCACCCTGCTGTCAGCGTTCACTGAGGCTCTGCAAATCCAAGCATCTCCTACAGGCCGACCTGGGCTCAGACACTAGATTGTCCCTTTAAAACTCCCTTTAAAGTTATAGCTAAAGTATCTGACACAAACCAGTCATTCTGAAGGCAGGCAGGGTGTCCTGGAAAAGAAGGATGCTAAATAAGCAAGCCCCGTACATACACACCCACCCCCACCAAAGAATGCAGGAGATATTAATACATATGCATAAAAATGGCATTTCATTAGAAGCCCGATAATACCTCAACCATATGGCGTTGTATTTACCATCCGCACTCAAAGCACAACCCTTGTCAGCTCTGAAAGCTTATAGCTAAAAAAGAGGGTGGAGGTGATAATGGATTTTTCAAAGAAAATTATTTGCTGGCTCTGTTGTGATGCATAGATCAATGGCAGATGTTTCTGCTGTATCCTGACCCATTTTTGATTCTGAAAATGAGTGCGTGTTGGGGCAGCCTGGCCTGTACAGAGCTTGCAAAAGCCAGTCTGGGAATCATCCCTACCTGCTTGTATTTGCTGCTCAGGAAGGTACAGGAGCCATTTACTAACTTTAGGGACAACTGGATTGTGGTGGCACTGCTGGGGCTGATCCAAACTGATGGGCTCGTTGGGAAGGTGGCCAGAGGGCAAGAGCCAGATGGCTGCGGAAAACCCCATCCCAGTGCTCCTGCAAAGGGAAACACTCACAGCCAGCTCCGATCTGCAGCTTGACCTAATGTAGAAGAAATGCATCAGTTCACTTTACTGGTTATAACTAATCCAAGCGTATTTCACATCTGTACTAAGAAAGTCTTTCCTGGCTTCACCGTGGATCATCCTTTAAATAAAGGCTCTGGCTGGTTTAAATCTCTGATTACAGCCCTCGCGGGGGAGCCGTGCTGTCCGGGGGATGTCTGTGTGATAGGTACGGATGTGCACACACATCTCAGGGGCAGGGAAAGGGCCTGATCCTTTCCATGGGAGGGGAGCCAGGGAGATGGCGTAGGTCAAAGAAGCGGTGAGGAGCTGTGAAGATCTCCCCGTGCGGCTCAGCCCCAGGGGGTATCAGGTCCCTCTTCAGTGCAGCCCAAGACTCACCGTCCCTCTGCCTTTGACAGTTTTATTCCCTCTGGGAAAACTTTGTGGGCAGAGTTTTTAAAGGTTTCCTGGCTGTGTCCTGCTTGGACGCTCTTTAAATATCCATCCAGCCAAGGAGAGTCACAGCACCTCTCCTCCAGCTGTAAGAGAAGAGATTTAAAATAAAACCATTAGAAGGAAAAGTAGAAGAGGCAGGATCCATTGGCCACCTTTGGCTGCTCAGTGATGAAGCCCAACTCATGAATTTGACAAGTCCTTCCCCAGACTGTGCTCAGATGCACCTAATGCTCAGTTGGGGGAGGACAGCAGCTGGGAGGTCGCTGCTTCTGGGAGCAGTAACAGGAGAGGGGCAATTCTGGGGCCAGGACTGCTTCGTGGACGAGGATGGATGAAGCAACAATTTACCCCCAAGCCCCACGCAGGCATCCCAGCAGGTGCATCACTCTCTCCTTCCCATGCCACCTGCGTCTCAGAGCTGAGGATGCATTGTCCCGCAGAGCTCACAGCCCTGCCAAACCGTGCAGCCTCCAAGCCGCAGAGCCCAAATGGCGTGCAGCCGTCATTGCCCATCCCTGCAAGGTGAATCTTTGGCAAGCGGCCCAGGAAATGGGTCCCTTAGGGGATCTGGGTGACAAATCCCTCTATGGGTGCCCTGGCCGCAGCACCTGGTGCCGTGGCAGCAGCTCCGGGATGTTCCCCAGCACCTGCAGCCCCACAAGGGCCTGGTGTCCCTGCATCAGTCCCAACCCCTTGCAAGAAGCCTTGTCTGGGTGAGTAATTATTAAGCATCGTACTGTGGTGCCTGGGAGATTATGATAGTTTAGGCAAGGAGATGCCTCCCTCCATCAGCTTCTTGCTAAATTAGCATTAACTTTTTACAGCACCGGCAAGCAGTCAGCTGCTCAGAATCCCCATTCCCAGAGCCCAGGGTTCTGCTGGGCTTTAAAAATTACTTTGCAGAGTAAATGGCCTACATCAGCTACAAGAACAAATGTTTTTATTTTCAAGAACCCAGAGGTGCGGTGCTTTCTGCCAGGCAAGGTAGACTGGCTGTGGAGAGCAAAGTGCTTCCCAGTGACGCTGCCAACCTGCCTGGATGCTGCTCAGCAAGGCAGAACCTGGACATGGGGGAGGATTCCACCGTCCCTCCTCTGGCAGCGAAGCCAGGAGATGTGTGTCACCCTGTTTTGCAGGGAACAATGGGAGGCAGAGGGAGGAGGCAGACCCCAGCTGTGCAGAGCTCCGTACCTTTTAAAAGCCCCCGGCACACCATTTCTGGCGTTGCAAAGGACACGTCTGGCAGCTGAAGGCAGGGTTAAGGCTTTGTCTTTACCAAAAGCTCATGTAGGATTGATGCTCCCTGCTCCTGGCATGTTGCCTATCACCACAAAGGTGGCATTACTGGGGGGGCTGATGGGCGCCTTGCCTCTGCAACCTACCCATACTGCCACCCAGAGACACCGGTTCTATAAAGCCCCCCAACATTCTGATAAAAGGGACATCTTGGTCCCAACCAGCCCCCACAGCGCTGCAGGGTGAGGGACAGGGAGGGTGCAGATGCCTTCCAAAGCACAGAGTTCCAGAGCACAGTCCGAGACACCCACGGGGCCAGCCTGGTCCCAAGAGAGTTTTGTGTAGGTGTCTGCTTGGATACTGCCTCCCCGCATCCCTACACGCCCCCACATCTGCCTCCGCTCCCCAAAAACCACCAGGCTCCCACTCTGTGCCACTGCCAGGACCACAGCTGATTTGTTTTCCAGATCCGCGGAGCACTTGTCTTGTATGGGCTGGTGAATAATTTATAGTTTGTTCATGAGGAAAGGCAATGGGGAGTGTGGAAGTGGGGGGGAGAATAAATATATATTTATAAAAAATGGAAAAAGCTAAAAAAATAATAACTAAACTTATGCTGTAAACTGTTTCTTTGATCTAATCCAGAATAAATTATACATAATGGAGCTGGTTGGTTTTGCTTGCCGACAGCATGAATAAAAAAATAGAAAACAAGAAAGAAAGCCAAACCATTTGGGCTCATAACAATGTGCTCAGTGTATATGCTTCATCTGGTATTATTTTGCAGCAGCTAGCACAGATTTTCATGTAAAAAAAACCCCATTTTTAAGCTATGGATGTGCTGTGCAGGCAATGAGCTGGGGTAACACTCCATGATGGTTGGAGGATCCAAGGAGAATCTTTTTCTTTTTTATGCAAGACCAAGAGATTCCCCAATATCACAGAATCATTGAATGGTTTGGGTTGGAAGGGACCTTTATAGGCCATCTAGTCCAATCCCCCAGCCCATGAGCAGGGACACCTCCCACTGGACCAGGTTGCTCAGAGCTCCGTCCAACCGTTTCCAGGGATGGGGCATCTCCCACCTCTCTGGGCAACCTGGGCCAGTGGTTCAGCACCCTCAGCGTAAACAATTTCTTCCTTCTATCTCGTCTAAATCTTCCNGGGTGTCTGGGCCACCAGTGCTCATTGCCAGCTCATGTCCAGCTTTTCACACACCAGTGTCCCCAAGTCCTTCTTGGTAGGGCTGCTTGCATATCTGGAGGTCACCAGATCTTTCAAGAAAACACTTTGCTGCAGGCATTAGGGCAGATGCATTTACCAAAATTCTGTAACAGGGTTGATTCAAAATAAGCAAACTTTCTGATTTACAAAGCAGATCCACAGAAAAGTTTTGAGAACTCCAGGTTATTTTCCCAATGCCTTCACCTTCCCTCCTCTGTCCTCCCCCCTCCCATGGAATGGAAGTACTAAGTGAGGCAACTTAACTGATCTTTCATGAAGAGCTTAGTGTATTGCTCCAGGATGCAGATTCATCAAGAAACACAGTCCGTAAAGAATTCCCACACAGCTCAGGAGCCAATTCAGTTTCAAAGGCTAATGGAAAATCACTACCGTTAAGAAGTCAGGCTGCATGCTTGCACTGACTTTCTCAGGCAAGAAGGGTATTGACCAAATAGCCAATGCTCCAAAAATAAAAATAATCCCCCAGGTTTGGTTTCAGCATCCAGTTAAAAAATCCTAGTAAAAATACCAGCCCTTTTAAACATGCAATTACAGAGCCAGGCAATCAGATAGGTGCTGATAAGGGGAGAGCCAGGGTCAGCTGCTAACCAAAAAGGCCTCCTCGAATTTACTCTCTTGTCATGAAATGAGAGAGAGAGGAAGAGAGATCACCAGTGGCAAATGGCAATCAATTAGCTTGGGAAGAATAAAAGGTCCCTGAAGGTCTGCACTTAATCAGCACCCTCAGCTAACCAGTGCTCTAGCCTCTCCCCAGCCACAGTGAGGCCGATGTGGGCTCATCCCTCCTGGCCATCGCTCCCCCCCCGCAGAGCAGACGCTTTCAGAAAAAAAAAAGCCTGCTCTTTTTTTTGAAGGAAAGCCACAATTTTCCTTCTGGATCGCTGCTTTGAGGGTCGGGAGAGTTTCCATCCCAACCAGCCACCTACTCTGGATTGCTGTGCCCGCAGTGGGACCACAGTGGTGTCGGGGACAAGGCAGCAGCTCGCTCCCTGCACCGTGAGCTCACGACGAGCACACCGCAAGCTCACTGCGAGCCTCTATGGCTGATCACCTTTCAGAAATCTCACACTGGAAGGCTCATGACAAAATCAAGGGTGAATTTAATGTTTGACATGTGAAATTATGCTGCATATCAACATTTACATCTGCACAAAGTGAATGAGGTGCTTCGCAGCTCTTTTAGCTGTGACCCTCTTTTTAGCCATTTGAAATTTCTATTTGTTCATAGTACTTTTAAAATCCACCTTGAGGAATTCACTTTCCTCCTCCCATCCCAGCTCAAGCCATGATGCTGCAGCTCCAGCATCAGATGTGCGAGGGGAGGAATGGCTTTTCCCTGAAGGTGCATAGGCACGCAGGAGGGGAAGAAGCATCTGTAATGATGCTTAATTCTTCTCTATAACTTATTCAGTGGTGGAGACCAAGGGGTGGACAACCAGATTGTGAGCTCATGACCTGTGGAAGAGGAGCGACCTAGGGATAAGCTTTGCTTCATTGCTTTGGGAGGGCATCCACCAAACTCATAGCTGCGCAGAAAAGAGCAGGCCAAAGCAGTACCTAAAGTCTTTTCAGGTACCATCCGCACAGGGCTGGTTTCTGCTCCAGGAGGATGCGACCCATTTTTTGCCAAAGCAACATGCTGTGGCTTGGACCCACCTGGGGAACTTCCATTTGCTTCGGGTTCAGGGGAGTCTTGCTTATGAGAGATGCGTACCTAGTCGCTGTGAATTGTTCAAAGGAAATATTAGCCCTGAAGCTTGGGTCGAAGGAAACAAGTTACCTACAACAGAGCAGAGACGATGAACAAGGCAAGCAAAGCTTCACCACCTTGCAGACCAATCACAATTAATAATTTTGTAAGAAGTAGACGACTGTTCATGGAGATTACTTAAGGGCACTCCTATTAGAGAAGTCTATTAGCAAAGAGGCTAATAAAAAATGTTAGGCTGCCAAATAGTCTAATTGTAAACATCACATGATGGCACAGGATCATCTACTCGCTGCTGGTGTTTTGCTTAGCTCCAGACACCAGCTTCATGCTGGAGGTGACACATTTTCTTGGGGAAGATGCAGATGTTACTGCAGTGTCTGTGAGTCCAGTTGTACCTGTCTTTGCCCTAGCGTTCAGCACGGTGCTTCTGCCGGCACATCAGCATCTGTCTGCTGTGTCCATACATGGCTGGCATGGGACCACTGGCCCTGAGCTGTGTCCAGCCTGGAAAGGCAGGAGACATCAGGAGGTTTGGATGTGTTTTCCACACAAGGAAGCCTGAGGGTGAATATGAGCCTGTTGCAGAGATCAGTCTAATGCATATGCATCCCCTCTATACTCAGCATGGACAGCAAGTGGTATAAAAGGTTTCTAGACTGAATTTTTACCTTATCATGATCTGCATTTGCACCGTGTGCCCAGCATGGGCTCAGTGGGGCTGTCTGCTGCTCTGCTTGGCAGAAAGCAGGCCCCCAAAGCCATGCCCCAGGTCTCTGAGGACAAGGCATTGTGTAACTTGGCACCCAGCACATGCTGGATCTGCTCCCCAGCTGGTACAAATCAAGCGAGATCCACTGAGGTCAATCCTGACCAATTGTATACACATAATCTCCTCTCAGGAGGCAGCACTTAATTCATCTGCTGTGCTTGATGGGAGCAGGCTGCGTTGGTCAGGCATCCCACACTACCCACCTATCTTCAGAACCCACTCAAAACTTCTTCCCAAAATTACCAGAATAGAAATATCTTAAACACATCTCCATTCTGAGTGCGTGTGCCACAGCCCGTCTGTCAGGGAGCTGAGAAGCAGCTTGTTTCAGCTGGAATCCAGGATGGGCAGCCAGGCATCTGGGCACTGCTGAACCAGGCTGGTCCAGCATGAAACCGAACTAGCTGCCCCTAAAACCATCAGCTTATTCCAGAGGGTCGCAGGTAACTCCAGGAGAGCACCACACACCCACTCACAGCCCTTTTTCCCCAAAAATCTTTTTTTACATTTTTCATGTCAAGGCGGGAAAAAATTCCTGGAGGTTGCAAACTGTCACAGATGCCTCCAGCTGAGGAGTTTCCACTGGGAAGTGTTGAATGTGCTGAGGTTTGACTGGTTTTTTTTTTGAGAAGGAGAAAGGAATTGAAATGATGTGGTTTGGTTTTCTGCTTTGGTGAGCCCTGCTGGCAGTCCCTGAAGCATTGGTGCCCATGATGCCAGGGCTGGCGATGCCTCCATGGTCCCAGCCCCAAACCCAAATGGCCCTCACTGAAACAGTATTGAAACTATTCACTGAAAAGCAAGCAGGATGGAAGTTGTGCCCCTCAAAGCAGCTGGTCGGCTGGGAGGGGTATTCAGCTGCTGGGGGCTGGAGGGTTTTGTTGCCATTGTGCTCTGTGTTTTTTTAAAACCTGCATTTATTTTCCATCTTATTTGTCTGAAATGCTTCGGGGCTGGGGTGGAAAGAGTGAACATCTGGGAAGCAGGATTCTCGATAATTCATATTCCAGGATGGTCCAGCTCCCAGCCCCAGCAGGGTTTTCATATTTAATTAAAAACTTTAAAATATTTACACCTCTTAAGTGCAGTGATTTTTCTCCCTCTCCAACCCCTCTCCCCATTTGAGAGTGAGGGAGATGGAGCAGAGCAGTGCTATTTGTGCCCGATGCTTCACAAACAGTGAAGTAGTTAACAACCTGGGAGTTTCTGGCCAGGTTATCTTTCCTGGTGGATGTTTCCATCACCGTAACCGCTGCAGCGGCTCCCGACTTCAATATGAAGCACAAAGTGAAGGAAAGCATGGTACAGTGCTGAAACGGTTGGGGCTTTGCAGGGGAGATCTGCACAGTCTTTGATGCCAGGAGAAAACTGGGTTGTGAGAAAAGCAGCTTCCAACAGTGGGTGATCCCTGTGACTGGCCCAGAAGCAGCCGGATCAGGCCATGGGATGCACCCAGGACACAGCACGGAAGAGGCCGCTCAGGAGTCCCATTTGGGGAGCTTCCCGATGCAGGCGCTGGGTTACAGCATTGTCATTCTGCCACTTCTTCCTTAATTTCTCAGTGCATGGGAAGCAGGAGAAAACTGGGACACCTCTTTTTTTCAATGCTTTCACTGTTCATTTTAATCAGTTTGGAAGAAATTGTAATATATCATCAACAGCTGAGTTTTCTCACCGGAGAAGGATTGCTGCAGACAAATTTATTTTGCAGTAGAAAAATAGCATTGGAAAGCTGGTATGTGTCCGTCACGCTTCCCAGGGAAAAGGCTGCTCTTGCTTTCGGCTGAGCAAACATGCACAGCTCCAGGCCGAGCGCCAGCATGATGTGGCTCCCAGAGTCAGGCACATCCTACACTCTGCAGGCTTGGACCTTTGCACTGGAAAGGGAAAAAAAACCAGCAGAGGCCCCAGGATGTCCCCAGTGCCTGGCTGCACCACAAATTTCCCTGGGGTGGTGTGGGTCCATGCTCAGCATGCACCTGCAGCCGGCGGAGCAGAGCATGTCGAGGAGTCGCTGCGCGCCTCCGGTGAAGAGGAGCAGCCACCAGCACTGCTCCCTGTCAGCACTCACCTCCCCATCCCTGTCCCCTGTCATCGGCCTCGCTGACGCGCTTCCACGAAATGAGCTGGATTTTTCCAAAACCTGTCTAATAGCTGGCTAGTTCGCAGGCTGTGTGTTCCCTCACTCCCGAGGGCTTACTGGCCTCTAGGGGAGACCGCCTGAGGTTTGGGGACACTTCCTTCCCGGAAGGCTGCCTCACACTCTCGCCATGCAGGGGAACCACCTGGGTCTCATTCTGCACCCAGGGATATGGCTGCTCCATGGGATTCCCACGGCACAGGGCAGGAGCATGCTGGGGTGCCCGGCTGTGGTTGCCTCCCGCTGTCACAGCCAGTGAGGCAGTGAATGCAGCTGATCCATGGTTAATTTAACTTCACCAATGAACCCTCTCCCTGGCTAATTTAACACAGCAAAGAATGGGAGTGAGGTTTCTTTCCGGGTAGGGGATGTGTGTGAGAGGCATGCAATCTGCCCCCAGCCAAGGCAGAGGCAGAACACGCCGTGCTGGTCTCTGTTCTCATGCTGCAGCAGCTGGAGTTGAAATGAGTCTTATCTTCACAAGCAGAAAATGATGCAGGGCAAAAGAGTTTTGCAACTGCAGGATAAAAAAGGTGTTTGAAAGCCCCATCTAATGGTCTCCAAATTTTACAAGCGCCTAATGGGGTGATGAGTACTGCAAAGCTCATGGCTCGTGTTTCTGCAATATAATTACGTGCCTCTGCCTCCTCCCCATGCTCATGCTGTTGTAAACACCCGTTCCCATAAGCATCCCTTCTACCCTGGGGATTCTCCTCATCCTCTTGACCGCACCTCCAAATATATCACAAAAGCTTTTCTCCTTTAATGGGTAGCATCCTTCTTTAGGATATTTAAAAATCAGGATTTGTTATTGTTTGTGTCTGTTTTATTTTTTCTGATTTTCTTGTGAAAAACAGCATAATTTTCCTTTATTGAGAGCTCTGACTCACTGCCTGTAGCGTGGCAGCTCTCTGAGCTGGTCCCAAGCACAGGCAGGTTGGAGCTACCCTGACACCACAAGCTGCAGAGCACCCCACTTGTGCAAAGCCAGCAGGCTTTTTATTCCCATAGTTCTCTTGCCGGTAGCTTGATGTGCGAGCACAGTGCTGTGCTAGTAAAGCGCTGTTCTGCCCTTTTAGGGATTTATTGCTTCTCCTTACAGGGTCATGAAATACAGCATCAGACTGCAGTAGCCCGGTTCACCCTGCCCCTCGGGCATCACCCGCATCATTCCTACTTGGCTTCTTTCACAGGACTATCTTGTGAAGCATTTCTGGTCACTCTTTTGGTCATCCTCAAGACCACAATGACATTACCCACCCCTAAAACACTAACCTACTGTCCATCTTCAAAGGAAAGCTGTACCCTGCAGAGATGGCGATGTCTGACTGTACCCAGCTCTGATTTCCACACCAACATCAGAGCTGAGACCAGCAAAATCCGCTTTGCCAGTGTTGCTGGCCATGTCCCAAAGTACAGCCCCAGCAGTTAGAAACCACCATGGAAAAACCTCTGCTCCAATGTCCCTCCACTTGCCTCGGTGTATGGGAAGGGGCCGCCAAGAAGGGGTGGTGATGGGGCATAGCAATAAGCATCCCGGCTTCCCAAGACTCCGCTAGCTCCACAGCTGTAAAGTGGCCTGAAATGCCCAGATTGGCTGTAGGATTTTATATTTCTATTATACCTAGATCAAGAAATCTAGATTAAGCAGGGGCTTAGGGCAGGTCAAACGCATAAAACAGGCAGGCAGTGAGCTCGGAGCCGACATGGGATGCTGCCAAGGACAGTGTTACCATGTCCTTTGCATGGATGAGAAACGAAGACCGAGGTTCTGCAGCATGCTGGCAGAACCACTCTCACCCACAGTGCATTCTCCAAACGCAGCCAAAGCCCCAGCCTCAAGCTTCATTCGCTCTCAAAGTGTCTCCTGGATGGTCTCTGCAAACCTCATGTCCCTCCACCTCAGGCAGGACGCAGCCTGGAGAGGCTCACTCTCCCCAAAAATGTCCCAATGGGACCGTGTGCTGCCCTGTGCACCCATCATCCTCCCAGGAAGGGATGTGTTGGTACCAGGGACTCAGGAGCATCAGCAAGGATGTTAGAGCAGAGGCAGGTAGAGTAAGGCTGACCCCGGGTGCTTTGATGGAAACATCTTTCAAGGAATCCTAAGCAGCCTTATTGGAAGTTTTATTCAGTTTTTATAAGTATTCCTTTCTGTAAAAGAGTAAATGAGGACCCTGGGGCAATGCCAAGGGGTCTCTTTCTGTTCCTCTTGGCAGTACATCAGCTTTCAAATGATTTTTGCCATAAGGAAAAACAATATGCAAATTCAGGCCCTTCTCCTTTTTATCTCCCCTCCCCTTTCCTCTCTGCATCCACTCTCCTCTTCCTTCTGCTGATTCCCCCTCTTTTAAATGCAGATCAGCCCTGGCACTTCTTATTCACTCTCTCCCTGTTGTTGGGAGGTGGCAACTGTATTTTTCTTATTCAGACTGTTATGGGGGGTGTCCTTCGATTCGTCCTTCCTTTTCTCATTGCGGGGCGCAGGGCAGGACCTGGTGCACAGGCAAGGCAAGAAAGTCACAGAAATAAGGCTGGGGCCATGCACACCTGCATGCATCACAGCATGCTATGTACTTGGGTCCACACACCTGCCTGGGCAGCTCGTGAGCATGTTTGATGGTATATGAGAATATATTTGCTCCAATATCTGGACCAAATTGGGTGTGGGAGAGGGATGGTGACTTCCTCGAGGCGGGAAAGAGGCCACTTTGGATGCAAAGCATTTGTACAATCCTGTGTGAGACCCAAAGCGATGCTGCCAGGGAGAGGCTGAGCAGGTCTGAGTGAGTTGCTGCCGGAGCAAAGGTTTAACCTAAACCCGAGCACTGTCACATAGAAGAAATAATTGCTGCCTTCAGCAAGCGAACAAGGAGGGAGAGCGGGGCCAGACTCTGAGGTGCGGGGTAGTGAGCAGAGTCAGGCTTTCCACTGATGGAAATCCACAACAAGAGTAAAGTCCTGCTCTTCAAAGCACCAAGCGTGTTTCCCTGCGAGCATGAGGGCTGAGAAATCCTCTACTGCTCTTTTTTCCTATTTGAAAAGCAATTTAAAAAAAGAGACACTGCAAACATCTATAAAAGTTGTAAATAAATTATAAAAGCAACAGAACGGAAAGCCGAAGAGGAAAATCCATTGGTGACAGAGAGGCGGTGATGCCATCCTGGGGCTCGCAGCCACCCCCGCTGCTGGCCCAGCACCCACCGGGTGTTGTATTTGAGATGGGACTCGCCCCTCGGGGTCTGCATAGCTAACAGGGCTTTGGGTAAGATCAGGTCTTCTGATCCTGCCCAGAGAGCTCGAGTCAAACACAAGCATTTCTCGAAGCGAAGTAGGAAAAACGCAAGCCATTAGCTGTTCAAAAGCCTCGCAGTGCTGTGCTTGGTGGTACTGTGGCTGCCTCCTGACAGCATCCTGAGCTCAGTGGGATGCTGATGTGAACAGCAGCTCTCCACGTGTTTAAGGTGGGGTATGAATCTCCTTCCAGCATTTAAATGCCCTAGAAAACACAAGGAGTTAACGGCAAAGCTGCGCTATTTACCCAGGAACCAGAAGAGGTGGGTGTGTGCACCTGCAGCATGAATACTACCCTTTCCCAGTTATTTCAGAAAGAGAGGACCGCTCAGCTGGGGTCAGGCTGGGAGTATAGCCAGCACTGTGCAGCTGAGTGGGTAGCCACAGTGATGGACATTAAAATAAAGGGCATGTTCCCAGTGTCTGAGGGCAGCTGCGTGCTCCAGGAATGGGGTAGGCAGGAGGTTGGATGCATGGGCTGTTTGTGACCTTGCTGCAACCTTGCAGTGACCACCATCTCCTGGCACAGCCACGGGAAACCCAGCTCTCGGGCATCAACTGTAGGAACGAGCAGAGGTTTCAGCCAGTTTTGGCTAAAAATTGTGATTTGTGAGCTCCTCCGCCCTCCTGCACCATCCCATCGGCCCCTTTGCTCCTGCAAACCTCACACTGACAGGGACAAAACCAAGTGGATATATTCCACGTGCATGCCCTGAACTCTAACATCTTGCAATTATTTCTGCAGAGAGAAAAATATTGTGGTAGGAACTGAGTGAACTGATCCCAATGTGCCAGCCGGACATCCCTTCTACAACCACTCTTTAGGTGTCTTAGCCTCTCTCAGTCTTTTCCTGGGGAAAAAAAATTGAAGTCCAAGAAAAATACATTATTTAAAAGCTTCCAGCCAACACTGATCTCCAGCACTTCTGCTCTGGTACATTTGCGTCCTGCTCCATCGCTGGTCAGGATCAGAGGGTTTGTTCTGTCAGGGTGGGGGGGTTCAGGTGATGCCAGGGCCCCTAAGCACAGAAACCAAACTCCCCCAACTGCCTTCACCTTGTCCCACTGCAAATGTGCCTGGAGATTTGCAATAGGTGAGAGAGAAACCAGGCGGCGTGGTGAGGAAATGTGTTATACCCAGGGGTCTGAAATTGCAGCAAGCATGGATCTGGCAGCGGGATCCTGAGCGGTTTGATCCAAAACACAAATAAAAAGAGCAAAGTTGCTCTGAAGAGCAGTCTTAGAGATGCAGACGGCTCCAGTTGCGGGGGGCTGGAGGGTCACATCCCCAGCGTACATAAATTGATGTGGTGCCATTTAATCCCAGGCAGCTTTTCGCCTCCCAGACCTCTGACCCACTCACCTCCTGGCCATCCTCTCGCCTCCGAGCCTTTATTAAAAACCTGCCTCGGAAGGTGTGAATGGCATGAAATATCACCGGAGATTTGCATAAATAAAACTCTCTGAAACAAATTACTTTCGCGGTGCAAAAGTTCACATCAGAACAGCCCACAGGGCACCGAGGTGACTTCGGGAACATTTCAGCACTGCTTAATGCCATCAGCATCACGCTCCAGTTTTCCCAGTGATGAAGCAGGAGCAGAGTCGTGCTGATGGGACCGAGAACAACGTCCCCCCAGAGTCAGCCTGCTTCATCACCCGCTGGATAACAGCTGGGCAAATGAGCCTTGCCACGGGGCTCAGGCCAAAGCCACCAGCAAGGAAAGGGAGGACACAATGCGCATGGCTGGATGCCTGCATAGGTCTTTTTTGGAGCTGCAAAGGGACCCTCGTTGACCCTGTCCAAGCAGCATCTCGGCCAGTGCATGGTCATCCAACCCGGGTGGATATCCAGACCCTGCACAGAGCAGAGAGCCCTTCCTGGGGCCGAGCCCAGGAAACATCTCTCTGGTCCCGCTGGTGCCCAGCTCCCTCCGGGGCTGGTTTGATTTGCAGTTCGGCATTGAAGTGTCCACTGGGCAGGTTGGAGCGAGCTCTCAGCTCCTGGAAATAAGTCCTCCACCACTATTCCATCAATACCAGCCTCAGCACAATCGATTGCTTTTTGTGTTTCTTCCCTTCTTCACTGCAGCACATGCACGCACACAGGCAAAGCCTGAGGACTTATAAATTGCTTAAAAATCAAATCACTTTCTGAGGGGAATTGTGGTAAATTGGAAGGGGAAAAATGTGCATATAGACTTTTAATAAAAAAGTGTAATGGAGGAATCTCACAGCCCTTTCAAGATGTTAATTAACTGAGTCCCAGTACACCCCTTGGAGGCAAAGAACAGTTAATGCCCCTAACCATTTTCCAGATGGATGTGTACGTCACAGCCTGCTGAAACACCCCGCCACGTGGCGGGAGGAGCATTTTGGGGTGCCCTCCTGGGGCGTTGGAAGAGCAGGGATTTCACAGCTCCGCTGTGCTCTGAGCCAGCGCTGAACACAACTCTCCTAGGTGCAAAAGCCAACAATGGCTTTTCCAGGGGAAGAAAAATGGGAACAGAGGGAAAAGAGTTTGGAAGAAAAGCAAAAACTCCAACCAAAATAAAAGGATGTTTCTAAATGAAAAATATAAATTTAAAGTGCAACACCAGCTTTTTTCATTTCAAAGTGATGAGGTTTTAATGTCTGAAGCTGGAAGACAACCAGCAAGTGATGGAAAGGAGGTTCAGACTGAATATCCCTGTTGGGAAAGCAGAGACCTTCATGATCGCTTGACTTCGGGATCTGGAGCCATGATCAATGCACCCAATATTGCAAGTCGGGTGATCGTAAAACATTTGCTTTAATTACTCACATACTGAAGATGAACAGCAAGCCCAGAATAAGGACCCGCAGCCTCGATGGGGCTGCCACTGGGAGCCCTGGGAAGGGTCAGGGTGGATTTGCTGGGCAGCCCCTGCCCACCCCAGGGGTGGCCACCACACACAGGGACTGGCCCGGGGCTCCCACAGCCACCGTGCCATGTTTTGCTACTGTACTCGCCCTGGACCCAGCCTGCTGCTGGTTTTCCCCAGAAAGCCTTAGTATTTTCCTGGCTAATCTTTGCAAAGTCTGAGTTGGAATAAGGATCGATGTGTGAAATAGAATATATTGAGATATATTCTGAATATATAGCTTGGAGCATTTCATGATGTGAAGCCAGCAATGACTCTAGCAGTGTTTTTCCCCAGACTCAATCTTGGCACACTTTGGCTTTTCCTTCCAAGGACCCATTAGTCACTCCTCTGCATGTAGCAAACCACCCTGTTCCTTCAGTCTTTCAAAGATCCCCCACACTGTAATTCCAAAATAACATCGCATTTCTTTAATGATCAATAGCAATTACTAGGTCATTTATATCCAATAAAGGCTGCAGCAGGAGGTCTGTGTGATACATTACTGTATAAATTCACACTAGGAAACAGATTAACAAAGCATTATAAAAAGCAAGCTTATTATTTGCATGAATACGAGGCTCAAGAGCTAATTGAAGCAATCCAGCAAAATGTCAATGACTTCTTTTGTATATGAAAAATTCATTAAAGGCGAGCATTTATTTGTGAGCGATTGTTTATTTCTACCTTTTCATTTGCATTCTGCTATAAAGCATTCTTTCCATTAGGGCGCAGCCATCACCGCTTTTGGAAACACTGGGTCTTTAAAATTTCCTTTCATCTCGCGAGAGCGATGGCGGATTTTTCTTAAGCGATGGTTGCATCAGACGCATCAGGGCTGGTGGGGAGGGAAGGGGAGCGGTCGCACAAATGATGAGCCTCCTTCTCCCTCTGCCCTCTTCCTGGGTGCTGCCCTGCTTGCCATGGCACAGAGGTGAGCGTTGGAGGAAGACCAGGGGGAAGCACCAGCCTTGCAATGCTTTTCTTTTTCTGCATGTTGAGCTGACGTTTTTATGCATTTATTAATGTTGATGAGTACCTTTTGCCCCACGCGACAGCCACCCGGCGTGCTCGGCCATGCTGGGCAGGGAGAGGCATAAGTGCGGTGATGGATCCATCTGCTACCTCCAGTGTCAACCCACTGGGATGTACCTCCAGTCAGGCTCTGCTGCGCTGTGCCCTGCTGAGGATCAGGTCCTCGTGGTGTCAATCCCTTCCCNGCCTAGAGAGAGGGTTCCCCTTCCCTCTCCCCAAACCCACTGGAAATGCCTGGTTCAGTTTTTATTACTCTTGGCACCATGTCCAAGCTGCAGGGTGGCGAGCGCTGGGCAGGGCACAAGAGGGCTGGGGAAGACTCCACGGAGCAGTAGGGAAAATCATCCCAAAAAAGAGCAAGAGCTGGAGGCACAGCCCAGGTTTTGCACCCCCTTGTGCCTACATGCCCCCAGGGAGAAGGAGCAGCGGGACACAGAGGGTCCAGGTACCGTGCCCCCTCCTCATGCTTGCTGCTTTCTCCATTTTAAGTCACAAATGAAGTTTTTTCCAAGCCCATCTATTTGTGAGGACACCTCTCAGACTACAAATCAATGCGCCGCTGTGTCTTATTTGCTCTGCAGCCAGCTGCGCAAAACAATGTAGCACCAACAGAGACATGCATCTGCTTCATTTATCTTCGTGCTAGAAAAATTTCAAGGCTGAAGCTTTTTTTGGCTATTTGGCAGCACTGTCAGGAGCGTGATGTGTTACAAATGGCTGGATGGGGGCTCCGTATTTGTTTTCTCTGTGATTTCCTTGGTCTAAACTGCAGTTTTACTAACATACGTCCCCAGTTACCAGAGATACAAATGTTTGACCAACAGCTTAGGACAGGACGCAAGGATCAATCTTGCATTGCCTCTTGGAGGGAGGCTGCAGGGGAGGTGAAATTATAATTATCCCTAATAACACCGAGGGGAAATGCCTGTGCATGCACCAGCAGAAGACCCCATGGCCAAGGACCAGCTCTCAGGGGTTCGGGGACTCGCTCCTCCAGGGTGCCGGAGGGTGCAGGGGTTAGCTGCCTGGGGGAGCGAGGCCGGTTCTCCTGCCCCTGAACAGAGCTGCTCCTGAGCTGCAGCTCTCCCTGTCCCTCAGACCACTAGCAGGACCTGCTGTACCTCAGCCCAAAAAATCCTATTGGAAAATCCCTTCCCAACAGCAACTTTGGGGAATGCAGCTTCAGGCATTTCACCGAGCGTGTTGCTGCTCCCCTGAGCTCCTGCCCCATGGAGGGGCATTTGCCCAGACCCCATCCCACTGCTCACCCAGCAACAGGAGCGAGTGGGATCTTGCCTGGACCTTCCCAAAGCTCTCAGCATGTTACCAGAGCAGCAAATCTGTTGGGGACCCCGCAGCGCAGACGTGTCCAGTCCTCGCAGGTAGGAGTACAGCCCCGTTTCTTGAGCATCAGCAGGAAGCACCACACAAACACAGGCAATAGCCCGCTGGTCTGGCAGCCCCCAGACTTCCATCCTGCCATTAACAGCAGCTGTTGTTTTTATTGCCACTTTATTAGCAGAGATACTGAGGGACAGAGACTTCATTTAATTTTTGAAAGCACCTAGCGAGCCCTGATTGATGCTCTCCCCAGAAGTGGAAGACAGCGGTGCAGAGTATGATGGAAAAATACACGCTGCTGTTGTGGAAGCCAAGCCCTGGGTGCCCCAGCAATTAGCAGCGAGCACAAGGATGCACGGGATGTGTCCCAGGACGCACAGGATGAGCATGTCCAAGGGCACATAGGATGAGCATGCCCAAGGATGTACAGGATGAGTGTGTCCAACGATGCACAGGATGAGAGTGCTCGAGGATGCAGGGCAGCAGGCTGTCCCCTGCGTGGCCGACTCATTCCAGCCCAGCCCTCTGGAAGTGCCCGATGGTGTAAGAGGCAGTTGGTGCCCACCCCATGCCATAGAGCTGCGGAAGGGGAAGGATCTGAGTGCTACTGAACCCATAGAGCAGTGAGCAAATGGCTTTTGGAGCTGCGAGCAGCACTGGGAAACTGCTGACAACAGAGCACTGGCTGGGCCCTTTAATGGCTTTTAAATCACAGAGGTTCAACAGGGAAAAAAACAACCCCCAATGTTTACTCACACTTGCACAGTCTCTTATTTGCATATAATTGCTTCCTATCACAACACGTACCATCCAGTACCACCTTAACTACAGCAATCAGACCTAAAGCTGTACATGGTGTGCTGGCAAACAAGTCCCGTGGACGCCCATGGAGCCATGGGCATGTCCTGTGGCAGAAGACGGGCCCACAAGGACATCACAGCAGGCGACTAATCATAGAGAGGAGCACAGTAAAAAAAATGAGGCAGGTGAAAACAGGGGATCCCTTTTTTTTTGATTGATCCCTATCAATCCTGGGGATCCCAGGGTCATCCATTACCAGGATCCAGCACAGCTCACTTCTGCTGCAGACTTCTGTTTCCCATTTAACATGCAAAACCCTATCATTTAACTTCAAAAGTACATAAAGCCTTCCCAATAATCCCATTAAATTGGGATGATTCCACTGCATGACCTAGCTCAAACCCTTGCTGTGCACACACTCCACTGCTTGGAACCAGATCCAGCACCCTCCAGCCCAGATGTGGTTTTGATGTCACATTTGCCGATGGTCGGGGTCAGCTGCAGGTTTTTCTGTTGCTCCTATGTTTTTGCAGGAGAAACAACTGCCGGAGCCCCCCCCGGGCTGGATTTGAGGTGAGGCATCAATGGCATAGGATGGCTCAGACCATCCAGGGCTTCCTAAGCAGCACCAGCTACCCAGCTCTGGGGGGTAGGAAGGCGCGTGGCACACATAGTGCCTGTCCTACTTTCCTGCTCATGTGATGGTGCTGATGATGATGCACTCGTGATGCATTTTTTTAAAAACCCCAGTTTGTCTTGAGGATTTAACTCTAGAGACGTTTTCTGAAGATGATGCTAGAGACGTTGGAAAACATCATTTCCAGGGAGGGCTGAGAATCGGCTGAAACCAGTCCTCTGTGGGTCTCCGAAGCTGTTAATTAGA
>VYXH01008550.1:234580-262877 GCA_013397275.1 Burhinus bistriatus
CCCCCCCCGAAAAACCCCTGGCTGCTGCCCCCAGCCTGGGGCCATGCCAGTGGAGATCCTGCCCAGCACTGGGGGAAGGACACCAGAAGAGCAAAGGATGGTGCTGCGGAGACTGCTTAGTCTGGATGGTCTTACTGCACAGCATGGAAAATGAGGAGTTTTTCTTAAAATTGCCAAAATTAATTTCCTTTCTTCCAGCCAGCAGCACCCGGGGAGTACACTGGCCTCTCCAGGCAGAGGGAAAATAAACCCCAGAACCCTCCCAAGTCAGTTTTCTTACTGGATTTCACCCTTATGCAAAATGCTGACGCATGTAAGCAAACCAAGCAGATTTTGCAATTAAATATTCACTTCTGCCACAGCCGCCTGCCCCTCAGCTGCACTGGAAGGCGATCAGAAGCTGAATGGGAGCGGGTTTTGGGCTCACCTGGCAGCCCCTTGGGTTTTACAGCATCTCTTGAGCAACGTTTTGAGCTCGTGGCATTCTCTGCATGGTGTTTCTGCGTGTAGCCCCCCCCAGCTTTAGGGAGGCACTGTAGTCCCAGGACTTCGGCATTTGTCCTGACAGGCCACTGGTAACGCAGAGACCATGAAATTTTAATCGAGTGCTGCGGTGTGCCAAGGCACGCTCATGTTCGGCAGTGAAGGAGGAAGATGCTGTGGGTGGGCTGATGGGAGACAAATGAGGGAACAGATTTCAGCTGACATGTTATAGGAGGTTGAGATGAGCTAATTATTTCACTAACAAAAGCTCTTAGGGGGAAAAATTGCCCCGTATTTTGTTTTATTACATTATATTTTTCCTCTTTCCTAGTCCCATGCTCTTCCCTCAAAGACATCACTGAGAGCAAGCACATGTGTTAGCTCCAATGATTTATTCAGCAGCCACATCAGCTCTGCCTTCCACTCTGACGGTCTCAGGATCTCAATATTTTATATGGAATTCTCTGCCCCTATTTCTGGTTAAAGCTGCTTGTTTTGTACACCCGTCTCTGGGGTGCAAAGACGCAATATCTGCGGTGCTCCTCTGCTGCTCCAAATTTTTTTCCCAGTTTTCTGGATGCTTTTGAATCTCCCCCTCCCCTTAGTCTCTCCAGTGGACTATCAGCAGTGTGACAGAGCCCAGATGGCACCGTGTCCCCTGCCAGTGCCACCGTCCCTGTTCTGTGCCTGCAATTCATCCACGAGCCGCTTCTCCAGGTGACAGCCGCCGCGCAGCAGCAGGCTGCGGCGATCCAAGCTTGTGCCTGGAGTAAAGTGGATTTTACCTGGTAGCGACACCTCCTTGTGCTTTGGCCCATCTTTTTTGGGTAAAGAAACTCTCTCTCCTGGAGTTGAAGAAATGGTCCTTTCTGGGGTGGGCACAGGGGATGGAGGGCAGGTTTTGTCTTTTTCTGCACTGAAACATCTGCAAGGAGAAGGACTTTTTACAAGAGCATGTAGTGATAGGACAAGGGGTAATGGCTTCAAACTGGAAGAGGGGAGATTTAGATTAGATATTACGAAGAAATTCTTTACTGTGAGGGTGGTGAGACACTGGCCCAGGCTGCCCAGAGAAGCTGCAGCTGCCTGGAGGTGTTCAAGGCCAGGTTGGATGGGGCTTTGAGCAACCTGGTTTAGTGGGAGGTGTCCCTGCCCATGGCAGGGGGGGTTGGAACCGGATAGATTCTTAAGGTACCCTCCAACCTTAACCATTCTATGATTTGCTTTGTGCATGGAAAATCGTGCCTGGGATTTATGTTATCTTGAGGGATGCTAAAATCACTGCATTTCTGGGGCTTGCAGGGGCTGCATGCTGGCTCTCTGCAGCCTAACCGGCATCTTGGGCACTGCGCTGGGCTCCGGCACTGCAGGTAGCGACGCTTTTCCTGCCCGAAGGCCCAGGCAGCCACCCACGTGCTGATTTGCACGTAGGATTAAAAACTATTCTGAGGAACAAGACAGAGAAGCATGTACAACCTGATTTCTCCTAGGGAGAGGGTAATACTGTTGATTAATATTATTCTGCATGAATGGTTTTAATTAGGCTTTGCAGAAACACTTGGCAGCAGCACCGTGTAACTTGTTACCAGTGATGAGTTGCCCTAACTCCGTTCAAACTTTGGGAGGAGAAGCAGGATGGAGACCTTCACTGGGTGAGGTTGTCTGGTGGGACGAGCTGCTCTCTCCCCCCCACAACCAGCACAGTCCTGTCCCACAGGGAAGCATCAGTCCCAAGGAGCCACAGGGATGGAGCAGAGGGGCCAGGATGATGTCTCATTGGGGCAGCCCCTTCTTAGGGCGGGATGACAGGTGTGGACTTTTTAATTTTTTTAAGGCCTACATTACTCCAAAAATAAATAATAAAAAAAAAAGTCTCTTTTCAAAGGCAATGACAAGCCCACCCCAAATCCTTGGTTGCTCAGGCCAGCTTTTGAGCTCCTTGGTTCTTTTTTAACCCAAATTTGGGTTTCACTTGAAAAGAGTGAGGGATGTCGACCAGCTTGATGTAAGCAAACCAGATGAGGAGGTTCAACAAAATCCTGTTCTCCCTGGCATATATCAGAGATAAGGGGGAGCAGGGTGTGCAGGGGAGTGAGGACACCCCAGCACTGGAGGCATGTGGCTGATTTCTGCTCCGTATTTACATCCCGCTGCATCCCACAGCATCCATATGGAACAGGACCGCTGGCGAGGGAGACAAGAGCAACCAGAAAGTTATGGTTCAGTTGGAGACAATAAAGGAAACAACCAAGATAAATCAATTTCAAGAGGGGAAAAAATTCATATCTTTTACTGCTCTCCTAACAAAAACATAAAACACAAACAAATCAAAGGACTGGAACTGTTTCCAGTCCGGGACATGACCTGACTGAACAACAGTCTTTAATGTGGAGGGAGCTCCCATGAGGATTAAACCACTGATAATAAATTATTGAGAAATATTAGGCAGCGAATAGGCCTGATGCCAGATTGATTCACAGTGGCATTCGTGAAGAACAAATGTGAAAAAGAAAAAAAAACCAAAAAACAACCAACCCTGAAAGTAAAGCGACAAGACTGTGAGCTTAAAGCCAAGAAAAAGGGAGCGAAAGCCTCATCCAAAGGCTGTTTTGGGGCACAAAAGGCGCAGGGGCTTGTGTTCACACAGAGGATCTTCAAATCCACAGGGACACAAATAGGCAGCAGAGCCCGGCTGGGAGCAAATTGGGGATTTTCTCCCATCCTCAACCTCCCTACCACAGGCAGCCCCAGCTTTCCTTGGCAGGTGGCCGTGCCCAGCTCTGGCTTCTCCTCAGTTCAGCCACAAAAGCTGCCAAGGAGCAAGAAACCTGCCGGGTGCCTGTGCTGCCGTGCATGAGCATCCTGGGTACAAAAGCATCCCGAGCATCCCAGGTGCATAAGCATCCCAGGGGCGTGGGAGCGACCCTGCCCGCTCGCTGGCTGCCTGCTGTAATGAAGCGAACAAAAGAGACACATGCAGACACAGCCATTAAAGGTGGCTTGATGAATTTAATTTAAATTTTTTTTGTGTTAATACTATTAATCACCATAGCCACACGTCAGGAGTCTTATGCATATTTAAACTGGGCCAGGAGCCAGTGATTTCTCGTATGAAATTTCCTAATGTTAATAATGTTTCCATTAGCCATATTCAGGAAATCTGCCATTTTTTGTCCCCTTCTGGCCCACAATTTTTGCTTTTAATTATGACCCAGTGTCAGCCATTGAATAGGTTGACGCATTTGAAGTGTCTGCAGAGATTTCTTTTTAATAATGCAATTTCATGGCTGTAATAGCCCTATAACTTGAGTAATTAATGAATCATGCAGGCAGCATGCTCTCAGATGTTGCTCATTCATTCACAGCAAAACTTGCTGGTGGAAAAGGTGCTCCAAACCAGGGGAGATCCAGGAAAGATCTCTGTTGCCGTCCCCTTCCCCAGCCCTGGAAGACCAGAGCCGGGTGCCACTATGGCATCCTTGCAGATGATGCTCCAGCTGCAAAGGGGCTCTCACCCCTCTCCTCACCACTTATTGCCCAGGGGATGGCCCTGTTTTGCCTGGGGGTCTCTCTCCCCCCCTCCATCCCATTCTCCCCCAGCAGCACCGTGCCCCTACAGGGGACAACAGTGGGGTGACAGACCGGAGGGACATACTGGCAGGGCTGCCCAAATGATTGGTGGCAGGCTGTGCTAAACGTGGAGCATCCCAAGAAGGGAAGGGTGCTGGGCAGTGGGTGGCACGGTGCCCGCTGCCACCGGTGCCGGCACTCCTGCATCTAGGACCGGCCGTACCCTCCACTCTGCAGAGCGTCCCCTGGCACAGGGGCATGAGCCCCTGCTGCTGCCTCAGATGTTTTGCGGCCACACAGGGGGAAGCTTTGAGCCATCCTCGTATGTCAACGGGAGGCCAACAGCAAGTGTCCCCTCCCTGGCAGCCACGGTGGGGTGGTGACAGCCGTGGCACGGGATCCAGTCCCCCCAGCAATGTATCACCAGTCCCTGGCACACAGTGTCCTTTCCTCTGCAAAGCTGCTTAGAAAATTAACCTTGGTACATGAGGAGGCTCCGAAACGGGGACTGATCCTGCCTGCCCCATGCACAGCCCCGCTGATCGATGCTCCCAGCACTGCAGGAACACAGTGGGCTCATCGGGGCTGCCACCCCCGAGCTCAGGCTCCCCCCATCAGCCCCTTGCACCTCGTGTCCCCCCAGCTCTCCCCTCACCTCATGCTAGAGGCATCTCTGGTTGTCACCAGTCCCACACAAGTGACTGAGACAGGATTAAATGATGACAACAGCCCCTCCTGGTTTTAAAACCCGTGGATCTGGGCTTGAGGGAATTATTCCCCAGGAGCTACGGGGGAATGTTTAATTCATGCATATGTCCCAGTTGTCTGATTGTATTGCTTTGCATCACAGTCAGTGATACATGCTGAGATTTGGGAGGAAATTGTTTTTTTTTCTGTTCTCGATAGCCTCAGTCCCTTCGAGCGCCACTGTTTGTTGCTCTCAGTGCTGCTTGGTTCGGAGCTGATTTACATTGCCCCAACAGAAGCTTTCACTGAGGAACTCATGTAAGGAACAGAGTGAAGGGAAATCTATTGCTGAACGTATTGATCTGTACATTTTTTTGAGGCGAAGCAGGCTAAGACAGTGGCAGCTGCTCTCAGCGTCTGCAGCATGGGGAGCTGCCAGGGAGGAGGTGGGAGGAGAGAGACTCCGGCAGAAATAGCAGCCTGTGTTGGGGGGCCAGGATGCTGAAACGCAGCGCTAGGAGCCCCATCTGCCTGAGTCCTGCTTAGGGCCGAGGGACAGCAATGCCCAGAGCAGCAGACCTCTGTGTCCCCGGCCCCATGTCTGTCCCCTTTCCCATCTTTTACGTATAAAGCATCACAGAGGATGTCTGATGGGCAGCTCCTTAGCCCAGTAGCTTCAATGATAACCTGAGGCCACCTTCACAACCCCCCACCACTGCAAAAATTAAGGGTCAAATAAAATATGGCAGCAGAAAAAGCAGATAGTTCATTAAAAAACAACACCCTCGGAGGAGGATTTACCATTTATTTTGAACTGATGTGGGAGTCCATTGCACTGATGGGATACAAGGAATTTCACCTATCACTTTGCAACTTAGAAAAATATCTATGAAAGCAAGAAAGGCTCAAAAGGGAAACGCTGGGGGCTCGAACGGGCTCCCGCTGTGCTGGGCGGTGGGTTCGGGCTTTGGGGCTGGGAGCTGCCAGCGCCGACGCTCTCTGCAGTATTACGCACGGGTTTTCTGCTTCCCCCATTTTTCTCCCGACTGCTCAGCCATGTGAGATAGCTCATTACAGCAGCCGCAGATTTGAGCAGAAGAGATGATCAAGTTGTATGGGGAAAAAATAAACCATTTAAAACGTGGCTGGTTTCAGTTCACAGCTGTCTGTGGCGTTAATAACATAATCACAGCCCATCTCCCCACTGCCCAGGCGTGCTGGGTGGGAAGGAAAAGTTTTGCTTTGCCCAACATAGTGCAGCCACATCTGGGGCAGGAGCAGCTTTGGGGAATAATACTGAGTTTTGACTGATAGAGAGGAAGATTTGGGCCAGGGCTCATGATATAAAAACCCTTCTTCCTCTCCAGGGCACCTTCGAGCCTGCAGAGGTACTCAGGAATCGGAGCCTCAGCTGTACAGCTCAGAGAAGTCTCCCAGCAGCAGGTATCAGCCGTCACACTTGGTCCCCGGCTCCCCGGCCACTGGGCACGGCTCGGTGCAGAGCCGGGCTCTGCCTTGGCAGCCAGCGCTGCGGCATGTTTCTCAGCTGGCTGCCTGGGAAGCACTGGGGAGCTAGGCTGGTGACACCTCTTGGCTATCGCAAGAGACTGGGATGTCCTGGATGAATTTTTAAAATGCGGGGGAGGAAATCAAATAGCCACTGTTGGTGCAGGTCTTCAACGCCTAGACACCACCGAAGCCCTGCGACACGCAGCCGAGGCTTGCACCGTCATCAGCACTGAAGTCACCAGCCTTGGGGACGCACAGCCACTGGCACCAGGTGCCATGGCACATGTGCAATAGAAATTGATCCCTACCACCGTGTCCTTCACCCAGGAGGCGGGGACAGACCCGGACGGCTGCGGCAGGGGAGGAGGTGGGAGCTTCCCAGTCCCCGCACTGCCAACGCTGCTGGTGACACTTCAATTCCTGCAAATGCACCCCCGTTTATTAGATAAGTGCATTGGGGCAGCAGCAAAGCGATGGCGTGTCTGAGACACTGCTGAAGCTAATCTCTCAGTTCATTCAAATGTCTCAATGAGAGGAGTCCTGGCCCCACCGGGGACGGTGCTCTGGCTCTGTCCTCCTGCCACACAGGCCAGGGCAGCCACTGAGGCCACAGTGATGGGTGCAGGGCTGAGGGGAAAGGTCTCCTGCACCAGGGAGGGTGGAGAGGCTGTTGCTGGGTGGCACAGGTCCCAGCACCCCACACTGGTTTCAGTTCACAGCTGTCTGTGGTGTTAATAACATAACCACAGCCCATCTCCCCACTGCCCGGGCGTGCTGGGTGGGAAGGAAAAGTATTGCTTTGCCCAACGTAGTGCAGCCACATTTGGGGCAGGAGCAGCTTTGGGGAATAATACTGAGTTTTGACTGAGCACCCCACACTCCATGTTTGGTAAGAGGTTAATTTATCTGAAATGCAGGAAAAATGTCAGGCGCTCTATTCTTTTTATCAACCAAACTTCAAAAGGGAAATATTTTATCATAAGATAAAAGATACCCCCATTGCCTTGCCAGCACGGTGCCCAGGGAGCACCGGCTGCCCACACCTCCAGGGACCGTCCTTCACCGTGGTGGTATCTGATATGCAGGGTGGAGAGGAGGGGGATAAATCCCAGCTTTGCCAAGCAGCTGGCTCTGCTCACAGCTGATGTTAAAAAGAGAGTGAGAAGGGAAATGAAGACAGCCCTGAGAAGCCCAAAAGGTAATTAAGGTAAAACTCGTTAATATTTCAAGCCAGTGCTGTGCCTATTACAGCAAAAGGCCTAGCCGAAGCCAGGGAAGTGACGGGAAAGAGCTTGTCTTGTTGCATAACAGCACATTACAGGATCAAAGCAATAAAACTTAAGAAACCTGCTGAAAGCCCTTGCAGGGCAAGGGGGGACTGTGCCTCTGGAAAAGCCTGGGAGAGCAGAAAATAGAAAGCTGCCAGTTCTTGTTAGACATGAATAATCACGGGGAAAAATTCCCCGCAATCCTCAGCACTTTGCTAAGTCTCCTCCAGCCAAGAAGAGCCGGCACAGGGAAGGGTGCTGCTGCTCCTGGGCTGCAATGGTTTTGGGAGCCGTCAGGAAGGAGCTGGGCCCCAGCTGGTGCAGGGGGGGGGTCCCGGGGGTGGGCAGTGCCTGGGAACCAGCCAGTGGCTCCCTGGGCCCCTCTGTGCATCCAGCATCCCCCAGATGAGGAGCCGCTGGGGCAGCCCAGCCCTGCATGAGGTTGGAGGGGCTCAGCTAATTATTGGGGTTGGAGGGGTTCAATTCATTACCAGGGCTGTAGGAGCTCAACTAATTATCTCTCACAGTCATTGCTATTCTGGTGCCGGCGATGAGGGCGGCTCAGCTCTCCAGAGCAGCTCAATCTCTGTTTTAATCTCCTCAAGGAGGGGAGGGGAGGGGAAACGTGGCTTTTCCTTTGCTTTAGAATTTTCGAGCAATCTCCCAGTCACTGCTGTCGGTGCTGGCTGCTTGGCTCCTCCGACACCCCTGGGAGGGGAGATGACAGCAGGTCCTGGAGGTCCCCAGCCCCTGATCAGTGCTTGTTCCCAGGACTGAGCCCATCCCCAGGGAAAGCCCCCCCGCTTTGCAGAGAAGCAGAAAAACCCACAAGGACACAGTGCCCTGGGCTTCCCGGGGTCACCAGAAGTCCCTACAGCAGCAGAAGGTCCTGTTGAAGGGTTGGAGCTGGCAGCAGAGTGCAGCATCTCCTGGGACGTGGCTACCCCTCAGGTTGTCCCGAAACTCAATCTCAGCCTCCTCTGTGATGCTCTCAATGCGGGCTGTTCTTCAAACACTGGATTAGCAGATATGAGAGCAGAGACTTGCCAAGGTGTGGAGTGGATTACAGGCACTTCACTGCTCTGGTACTCAGTAATTAATGTCCTAGATTTGCCAAGAATACATCAGCAAATGTTTGCCTCTTAAGTAAACAAACTAAATATTAATTCTTCATTTCATGCGTCTCTGTGGGAGGGTCCCACCACGGACGGGCCAGGGGCGAGGGATGTCCGCATACCCGTGCCATGCAGTGTGCTATACAGAGCTGTGAAATTCCCAATTTGTCATGATTTATTGATGCCAGAGTTCTCCACTCTTCTCCTTTGCTGTTTCTCTGAGCAGAATGATTCCCAAATCAAATTGTGACATTTTCTATAGCACCCGTTCCCCTGAATACACAAGGCATGTGAGTTAGGCGAGGAAAGTAACACAGTCGCAGCAGAAAAATTACAGGATGGCTTCTTTATTTGTGCATCAAAAAAAGGGGCTGGCCTCTCCCAGCTCATGAAAGCAGCACAGTGCTATGGGGATCAGCCCTGCCAGCCACGGGGAAAGAAATTCGGAAGGAAACCTGGCAGGCTTGGAAAGGGCTGCATATGGGGGATTTTCTCAGGGAACTTTTAGGAATGGAAAGACATTTAAAATACATTGAAAACATATAACACAAGCTTTAAGGGCTGGCAAACTGGAGCATGAAGGAGTTAAGTGATGGCTGGGAGGCAGCAGCATGCCAGGAAGGGAAGCCCCTGTATTCGGGGTCTCCTCCCAGCCCCAGCTGGGCACAACAGGGTGAAGGATCCGGCCTTGCCCGTGTTAGGCAAGGAAAACGGAGAGCTCGTTTGCCTGCTGCGCTGGAGATGATACCAAGAATAGTCTACTTGGATCCCTCCAGCCTCCATGAAAACCAATTTCCCTTGCACCAGCAAAAGCGGGTTTTATTAACAGCAATTTGAGCTCTCCGATAAATCTCAGCAAGGCATAATTTCTCCGCAAATGGCATGTCCACGTTGTTATTACCTCTGCCTCTCCTCGCTCTGAACCATTTAGGACAATACTTACTTGATGGAGTCTATTAAGCGGGATATTTTGGGATGTGCAGCAATTGCTGTCGTTAAGCCTTCTCGGGGCTGCCCATTTACCAGGCAATGGCCCCCTGCCGGCAGAGAGGACACACCCATCCATCTGTGGTGAAACCACCTCATTTGCGGGCTGGATGCTGCTACCACCGTGTTACCACCCCATCTTCGTGTCCTGATGTCAGGAAAATGTAGTAAAATGGGACCTGAGTTTAGTGGTGAGTGGCTGGGATGGAAGCCGGCGGGGCGGGAGATGCAGCGAGCATCACCGGCACCTTGCAGCACCGTGAGCATCGGGCGGGCAAGGGATGGGAAAAAAGCTCCTAGGTGACCTGGGACCCACCACCAAGGGTGTTTCATGTGGAGGAGAACCAAGGCTGCTGCAAAAGTGAAGATTTTCCCCCATTTATTTGTATGCCAGAGGTTTAGGGCAGGGGCTGACTGCACAGATGGCATGGCAGGAGAGCTGCTGCCTTCTGAAAGGGGGAACACAGCCTGGGCAGGATCCTGCAAACCTCCGCTTTGCAGCCCAGCAGTTCCCCCTTTCCCTTCCCCAGGTGAGTGTCCAGCCCCTTGGACCGATCTGAGCTCGTGAGAGGCGACTGCTGCTGCTCAGCCTTTCCCCAGCAAACCCAGCGCTTTCAAGAACATGCGGGCTGCTCCAGCAGCACCCATATATCTTTTTTTAATTTGAAGAATGAACAGTTTCCAGGAACTGCTCCGAAGTTAGAAACAATACGATGCTGCTGGTGAATAAGTCATGAGGGCTGGAGCCTGAATCTACATATTTATGTGCACACTCCTTCATCAAGGGGGATGATTTATATAATTTATAAAAGTGAGAATCTTCCGATGCCAAACCACAGCCATCAGAGCTGCTCTGCTGAGGGTCCTGCTCGCCCCCAGGCTGGGCTCTGCCCTACAAAAGCCAAGCTGCCACCTCGGGGTCCCACTGCAAGGCTGGCACCAATCCCCTGGGTTCGACTTATCGCCCGGGTGGCTCTGGGGACACGCCGGTCCCTGCGAGCCCTCCCTGTGGGTTGGTGGTTTCCACCTCCCAGTGCTGCCAAAGCCACTGATGGGAGCTCTTTTATTAGAGAAATTTAAAATATTGCCAGCCGACAATATCTCAGAGTGGGGAATTCAGCAGAGATCTATTTCCATATACTTTGCATACCAACAGTTATTATTTTTCCCTTTTCCTTTTTTAATTATCGAACGTTTCTGCTTCAAGAAGTTCTCCTGTTCTCAGGGGAAAAAAAATTAAAAGGGCCTTTTGCTAGTTTCTGCCTTTTAATCTGTGGCAGAGTTGTGCAGTTATCCTTGGGAAAGCTGACTGCAGAGCACTCTGCCACCTCCCCCCTGTTTTCGGCAGCGTCAGAAAGTCCCGTGCCTTTGGGGTTTGCCTGCCACACTCCCCGCTATGAGAGAAAGCAAAGCTAATTAAATCTCAAAATTGCAACTGGCACTTTTCCTTTATTTTTCCTTTTTTCACTCAGCTCTTGGCTGTGCCTTTAATTACCACCTTCAATTACTTGTCACTTCAAGTTCCAAGTCCCACTTTTGAAAACCCTTTCACTTCAGTCAAGGGAAAAAACTGTGGAAAGCATCGGAGGGTGGGGGGGGGGATGAGCTTGGGAGCAGACTCTCTGGGCACCAGCTTAACTTAAGCATGTGCTTAAGTGCTTTGCAAGGCTCAGAGCATCTCCATGCCTCAGTTTCCCCCAAACACCCACAGCAAGCTCTGCTGCTGGGACTGTATTTGTCCCTTTCTCTCAAGCTGGCTGGAGCCACCAGCATCCTCACTGCTTTGCAAGGACATGGACATCCCCTCTGACATCCCTGCGGGGACCAGCACAAGCACTTGCGACCCCGACTGGGGGGCACACAGAGGTCCCCAGCCCCTCCTGCCCTCCTGGCAGTGCTGGAGCCAGTGGTAGCTCGCCGCGTCCGCCCTCCCTCCCCACTGCCAGCAGCAGAAATGCCTCCAAAGACTTTTTCCCCCTCCAAGCGCTCCCCAGGACCCTGCTGCAAAGGGCAGCCTGCAAGAGAGGAGTTTAAAGCCAGCAGTGAAGGGTTTTTCCTGGAGAAGGGTTTCCCGAGCGGGTGGCTTCACAAGCACCCCAGGCAGGAGAGGTCCCACCACGATCACAAAAAATCAAGGGCTTGGTTGGAGATCAAACGCCTTCTCAGTCTGCTTTCAAAGACCACTGGGGGCTAAGAGCCTAGCTCTTAGCCAGGCTAAGAGCCTGGGCTTTCTCTTCCAGCAAGTGTCCTCCATCCTTCTGAAATGCCTGCACGCTTTCATGTATCCATCAGTGCCCCCTCCCTGTGCTAGCTGAACTGGCCAGAAAAATCCAAAAATGGCACTAGAACCTCTCTGAGACCCTTGTGTGCCCTCAAGCCAAGCCCTGGCAGCTGCCAGACCTGCCCTCAGGCTGCCTGTCCCTGCATGGCAGGGGAGGGATGGGGAAAAGCAGCACAATAGCATATTTGGGGTAGCCCTTGACACTCCCCAGCAGCAGGTGCCCGGATGCTTGGGCATCACAGGATGCTGAGCAGCAAAGCCAGCACTTGGAGACCATCGGGATCCCAAACCGCTGGGGTTCCCAGCTCAGAGCAGGACAGGGAGCTCCAGGGGGAGGTGTGCTTGTGCACATGGAGCAGCCGGTGCCCGGCCCCTCGCTAGCCTGTGCTGGGGAGCAGGGCTGAGCAGAGCTGGTGGGATGAGTCTGCCCCGATGTCCCTAATGTGGGTGCTTGACGTGCTGAGCCCCGAGGGGTGCAAGCACAGCCACCCTCCCAGTGGCGAGCGGTGCCTCTGGGCTTGGATACCTCTCAGCTCCAGCCTCTGCAGCAGAGGGAAATGGGGTCTCCATCCTGACTGCCTTCCTGCACCTCCTCCAGAAAGCTAAATCCCCCCGAGCTCTCTCCCTGCCTTTGGGCCCTGCAGGTGGGCAGCTTCTGCCGGCTCTGTCTCTTTCTGTAAGATCTGGGGGAAAAAGAAGGAAAAAAGAGTTTGTGCAAGGAGTGAAGAGGAGGATGCATTTCCTGGTAATGAGTCCTTTGCATCAAGTAAGGAAGGGAACTACGAAGGATTAGCACAGACATGAAAATGAAGAGTCAGAAGTAATTAGAAGAGCCTGGACTGCTGCTTAGCCCCAGAGGAACCCCTGATAATGGTGTGGGTGCTCATTAAAGAGATATAATTGGGATTCTGAAGCTACTGATGAGCCACTCTTCATCCCCAGCACCGCAGCCTCTGTGCAGGTGGCTTTCACTCCCCCCTCTCCACTCACAGGACCCCTCGCTCGGTGGAGCTGGGGCACATGACAAATCCCTCCACAGCCCAAACGCTGCAAGAGCCTCACAAGAGGAGATCAGAAACAGGGAGCAAACCTGCAGCATCAGTCACCACCTGCGTCTGCAGTTTGCTTTTTGCAATGGGAGGCCAACATCCCTGCGAGGGGCTTCTTTGCCAGGGGCAGGCTCAGGGAGCGGGAGCAGGGGTTTGCAAGTTATTCCTCGGCATGTTTGTGGGCAAACTGTGCTCAGCTGCAGCAGAGCAGGACTCAGCTCATCTCCTTGGGTGGGATGCCACCCCAGCTTGCATGGGGTAGGGGTCTGCTGGATCCAGCCTCAATGATGCCGGCAGGGCACTGCATGGGTCATAAATCCCAAATAGCTGAAATAAGGAAATATTGCATATGTGGGGCTATTTCAGTACTTGCCAAGAGGTTTGGGTGAGGCTGCTCAGCCTCAGGGAGCTGCTGTGCCACGGGTTCAGCCTGTGCAGCTCTGAGATGCTTTTTGATGAGGCTCGAAGGACAGAGCATTAACCCCAAGGGCAGCCCAAGCTCTGGTAGGAGCAGTTGACACGTGGCAGAAATAATTGAGCGGGCCCCACTCACACCTCAGCTGGATGTGACCCTTGGGCTGCTGAAAACTGGCGATGCAAAGATGCGATGAATTGTTTGAACACATGATGAAAACACTTGAGTGAGCTTGAACTCAACAGGGTGTTGTGAGGCTTAATTAATTTATGTCCAAAAGCACTTTGAGGGCATCAGATGAAAGAGGTTATTATAGGAGTGCAAAGAGATCCTTTATCCCGCAAGATGGAAGCAGGAACAGCCCCAGCCACACTCCCTCTTTAAAGAGCACGGGCTATTAGCACAAAGCCTGGTGATGAAGAGGAGCTATTTTATTTTTTTATCTTATGGAAATGATCCTGCAGCTTCTCATGATGACACATCATCCTGGCTCAAGAGGGCATGGAGGGGGAGAAGCTCCTGGTGAAAAACAGAGCACTAATTATTTCTTCCTAAAAGCCTGCAATGAGCAAATGTTAGAGTTTGGGCCAAAATTCCCCTTCTCCGCGATGCCCCTGGGAGCGCTCACCTCTGCTCTGGCATCCCACTGAGCTGAGTTAGGGCGCCCCAGGCAGTCCCCCACTGCCACCAGCTATTTGAGGGGGGAGAAAAGGATCCCTTGAAAGGTGATGGGGAGTTTGGTGGGGCTCTGTCTCACCAGCACTGGGCAGCCCAAGGGAGTCAGGCTCACGTCTTGCCCCATGGTGTCCCGAAGTCCCCTGAGCTCCCACAGTCCCTCGCTGCCATGTGCTCCCCTGAGACTCCCCGTCTCTGTCTCCTCCTTTGTGGTTTTGAGGCAGAGAGCCATTTTGGATACCCTGGTCTGGTGACAGTGGGTGCCACCGCTCGAGAGGTGTTGGTAGGTGTTTTTTGGGAGACAGTGAACAGTCAAAAACTGGAGCTTTCCTGCTGGGATGGGCAAAATGGGTTAGAAATCAGCCCTGCTCCCACATACAGGGTTTTTTTACCTCTGTCTCCTTCCTCAGGCCAGTGGCTCTCTGTCTGTCGGGGCAGGATCAGGCCCTTTTACGTCTTTTGTGGCTGTAGATCTAGGGAATTGCAACCTGCAGGACAGATTCCTTCCCAATCACCCTGGGAAAAAACCCTAGGGAATTAAAAACACCCCCACGTAGCAGGCCAAAGCATGTGCAGCCCCCCTGTGCAATCCTTTGCATGTCTCAGAGGGGTCTGCAGCACCCATCCTGTCCCTGGTGAGGAGGACCAGGGAGCTCGGGGTACGGGGGAGGGGCAAGGACAGGGACAGGAGGCACCGTGGGGCAGGAGATGCACAGGTTTCTCGTTACACTGCTGTTGCAGCAGAGGCATGTTTAATTGCAGTTCCACAGCAGAAATAATTTGTAGGTATGTCGTCCTCGTGGGCATTAATTTTCGTCGTCTGTTTATGCGAATAGGGCAAGCTTCCGTTCCCAGGTTGATGCTTCCCGGCTGCCGAGACACCACAGTGAAGGCACACATCCAGCTGGGAACCCTTTGCCTCCTCTGCAGGGAGACCACCCTTGTCACCCCTGCACCACGGAGCCCACTGAGGCAGCAGCACAGAGTATCTCAGGGATGGATCCTCCTGCTTCTGCAGGGAAAAGTCCCCCCAAGGCCAGGTCTTTCTAATGCCCCTGACCTCCTGCATCTGTAGGGCAAGGTGCTTTGCCAGGGAGTGGGTCCTGGTCAGAGCTGAGCTGGGCACAGCATGGCCCTGCAGCATCCCTGCACAGCGTGGGTCCGTGGGTGGGGAGGTCTTGTGGATGCAGTTGCCATGGAAAAATAAAACCCCTCATCAAGATTCAGAGGAAGCTAATGAAATAATTAACAAGTCGCAAAAATGAAAGAGGATTGTTGTGGTGCCTCTGCTCCATTGCCCAGGGTGGGCAGCTGTGGAGGGGAATTGACCCTGAAAGCAAAGCAATAGAAAAAGCAGGGAAATAAATCCCACCTAAATCTAAACTGGACTATCTTCTCGCTGGGACTGGGGTTTTCTGAATTTTGTTTTGCTTTCTGCCCAAAAAGCAGAAATAAGAACTCCAGGAGAAACTGTCCACACAACAGAGAAAGCAACAGCACAGCCCTCTTCTGATCCAGGCTTGCAGTGCAGGTGGTGAGGAACACTGGCCTGAGACAGGCAGCCCTCACTGCCCCGAGGCATGCCCATGGGATGGACGATCCATGTGGCTCCATGAGACCTTGAGCCGTGGGTGGGACAGGGCATCTGTGAGGGTCCATGCAGCTGAGAGCCAGGGGGGGCACTGGGAGGACCCCCCCCAGTTGCATTGGTCTGAGGAGGCTGGGCACTGTCATGGAAGGACCAGTTTTTAGAAATTATGAACATTCCGATGGCAAAAGGCATCAACGGGACCACAAGCACTCTGCCCGACTGGGAGCTCAGTACTGGCCTCGAGCAGGGCGCTGGCTGGACACACCATCTCCACCGCTAGCCAAAGGCTTCTTTCCGCCCTGCTATGAAATACGGCGTCAGAGATATCTCTGCACCAATTTATGCAGCATTGCAATGTGCTCCTTCCATCTCCTCTAGACACCATTTGGCAGATCTGAGCTGTGAATGTCACAGCAGTCTTTCATAATAACTTCTCCCACCATCCTGTCAAGTGCGATGAGACGGGTGTACCATCTGCTGGAAGCCGTGTTGCCATGTGCAGAGCTGCATCCCTCCCTCGCTAGAGAAACCCTGAAACCCTTTCCTGGGCCCACTCAGCCTGTCTTGGGGTGTAATAGATCTGCACTTCAGCAGTCCTTGCATTTCTTCAGGGGAGGGTGGGAAAGTGGCTTCTTTTTGTCCCCCCCTGCAGATGCCCCTCATGTCTGCAGTGGTAGCCCCGTGGGAGAGAAGGTGACCAGGTCCGTGGCTTAAAGCGCCTTCTCATATCTGTCTTTAGCACTCAGCCCTAACATCATCTTCCAGGGTAAGACATCAATAGGATCTTCTCCGGCTACAAGACTCCTTCCCTGAAACAAGTATGCGGCAGCACTTCAAGCCATCATGGATAAAAGACCCTGTAATCTGGTTTTCTTGGACAGGAACATGTCATTCACTAGGGGAGAAAGATTTGATCAACTTTGCTGAGATGGGCGCTCTGCACGGAGCCACCAACCTCTGCAAAAGGAGAGCCACAAACCCGGCAGCACCAGGGGGAGGGCGGCTCCTGTTGATACGAGGAAACCAGGTTTCCAAATGCTTTTCAAAGCTGATTCAAAAATGTTCCTCAAAGAAAGCACCTAAAGAAGAGAACGGCTCCTTGCAGGAGTGCTTGGCATTGCTGGGGCAGCTTTCCTTTGCTTGGACTGTACAAAGCAACAACAGGTGATTTACACCTGTGTTTGCTCTGGGGGTGGGAAGAGGTCAGGCTGGAAAGCAATTAGTGCAGGAGCGAAAAATCTCAGGGCAGTTTAATACGATTTTGTTGTTGATGTTGTGCTCAGTGCGAGCTGGGAAAGGCCAGCACGGTCCTTGGCCCTCAGGAGCACATGGTTTCAGCAGCTTGGATAATGAGAAAAAGTGTTTTCTGAGAGAAAAGAAGTGAAATGCTTCTTTCTTGCAAAGCACTCGCTTTCTTTAAGCTGCTTGCAACATTTTTCATAATCAAAATACATCTCTAACATCACCCAGTGCTTTTTGATACTTGCTCTCTCTAAAAGTATGATTTGGATCAATGAAAATCTCTTAGAAGCTTATGGCAAGAACCTTGCTCAGCACTTCTTTCACTAGAAAGAAACCCAAGGGGAAGAAAGGTTCGTGGTTGTGCAAGAAGAAGGATTTTCCAAAAGAGTTATTCCCCACCCTGGAAAAAAGAGCGATAACAACCTCAGTCCGGAGTTGCCCATCAAGGCTGATTTGCATAATTAACACTAAAATTAGTCTTCGTTCTGTTGTAATCATTAGGACACCTTGCAAAGGGAGCCTAGCGAGAGCAGAGCTTCACCGAAGGCAAAGCGGGTGGGTGCCTGCAGGGGACATCCCCAGGTCCCTGCCACAGAAGGTCCCTGGCAGAGCTGGGACTGACTTCATGGCTAGTGCTCGTCAGCCCCATGCAGCCACAGTCTGGTGTGCCCAGGCACTCACACAGCATGGAGAGCAATGATAATAGCAGTCAGATTTGATTTTGCCTTGAAAATACACTTTAATCAAACCTTATTGGATTAGCATTGAAATCCAAGAATTGCTGGAACGGAGAGCTGCTGCTTCTCCACCATGAAGTCCTCCTGGCTTTTCAGCTGGGCTCTGCTTTAAACATGCCTCCCACCTGCAGCAATTGTGCTTGGAGCTGAATAATCATGAAAAGGGACTTTGGTGCCAAAGCAAAAAAAAAAAAAAAAACAAACAAAACCCAACCCAGCCCCAGCCCCCAAACCTGCGAAAACTCAGCCGCACTCGCGCTCCAGCACGCTCAGCATCACGAGGATTTTATTTCCCCCCACCACCGCCCCTCAACAAAATGTCAAAAATGTACTTAATGAGAAGTTCTCCTCTTACAAATGAAGCAGTAATCTGTCAGAAGGGAAAATCTGCTGTAAACTTAGTCAGAGCTCAGTCCCTGCCTGCTCGCCAGCAGCCTCAGTTCGCCGGCAGTGGGGCGGGCGGTGGGGCCGGAGTGCCACCTACAGCGGTAGGGGGGAACTAAGACATCCGAAATCCTGCTGCGGCTCCAGGCCCATCTTTCTCCCTGGGAGCACCCTCCTTGACCTCGCTGGAGACAGAAAAGGCCTGGATGGGTCTTGGGATGCCTCCCAAAATTTAGAGTGAGACTACAGCTGGCAGATCTGCGGGAATTGTGGCAGGGATGCAGGGCATGTGCCCTGCAAGTTCATCATATCTCTGGCAAAACCAGCCTGACCTTTAATAAGTTTATTTTGCAACCCATGCTCACAGCAGAGACTTCAAGAAACGCGCCAGTGCCCATGCCGTGGGACAGGTGAGTCCCACATGTGGCTTTACCGGTGCAAGGAGGAGTTGGGGCACAGGGCTCTGCTCCGGCTGTGGCACCATGGGCAGCACAGCAAAACACACCCAGGTGAGCTGACGGCAAGGGGAGGAGGAGATCCAGTTGAGAGCCACCCTATAGCAGCTACCAGAAAGATCTGCGTGAGAACATATGGTGTGTTTTTAAGTGCACCCATAACATTTATTTAAAATACAGGCTCTAAAGCTTGCCAGCAAAGCTTAATAGGAGGAAACCTTTCTTTATGCTGGAATTTCTCCTATTGTTTCACTCAAATCATTAAGCTTGTATTTATTTGTTTTTAGCCTAAATAAATGGGGAGTGCTGCAGGCAGAACAGCCTAGGATTCCCCTTGTGTCTGCAAGGTCCCAAATCCAATCTGCGTGGCTCGCCGGTGGCTGTCCTCACCTGCTTACGGGGGCTGGCAAACCCAGCTGAGCTCACTCTGCCCTGACACAACCCCTGAGCCATAAATTCCCGGCTGCCGTGAGTAGATGGCTTTCTTATAGTGGTGGCCCTGGAGGAGTAGTGCATCTGTGCGTGTCCTTCTTGCTGCCATTGGATGGGTGGAGAGGCTGAATCTCCAGGTGGGACGGTGTGGTTCAGTGTGTACCAGCCTCAAGCTGCCTGTCGCAGGGGCCATTCTCCTGCCCCGCCCTGCGGGTTTGGCAGCCACATCCCTCCTCGCCTGGAGATGAGTCAGGGGATGGCAGGCAAGTGGGGTTTCTAACAAAAGACTATGATGGCATTGCAGCTCCTCCAGCTGGCTTGCTCTGCACCCGGCATGAACGGAAACAGTCTGACTGCCGCAAGGCACAGGGTCACCTCCAGGATCTGTCCCCTCTCCTCCGCCTTCTGCTGTGCTCTGCCAGCCTCTCCCCCGGGCACTGCCAGGACATGGTCTGCCAAGGACAGAGATGCCAGGAATAGCAGGAGGCAGGTTTCTCATCCCCTTGGTTGCACGCAGCCCTGTGCCTACAGCTTGTGGACTGATGATGCTCCACAGGTACCTGGCACAGACTCTCGAGGGGGGTGATGTGTGTGTGGCTGTGCTCCCCAACACCCATCCTGCCAGCAGGACAGATCTGGAAGGGGTCGCAGGGAGCTGGGGGCAGACCCCAGGTCTGGCTGCACCCCATATTCTGCTGCAGGGGCTGGGATCTGGCTGCATCTCTGTGGTTTTTTGGTGTCCAATGGCTGTTGCACCATCTAGAGGAGAAACGGGTACCGGTCCCAGAGAAGAGGCCATATCCAGGCAGAGGGGTTATAGGAAAAGGATGAGCAGAGCAGTCCGGTCATGAGCAAGATGCAAATCCTTCAGCGAGGCACAGTGTGAGCAATTTCAGGGTGTCGTGGATGAGCCTAGATGGCCTGTCTTTCTCAGAGAATAGGAACAGGATTCAAAGATGCTGGCGCAGCCTGCTTTACATGTGACTGATCTCTGCTTGCTGCAAGGAACAGGGCAAGGGAGAGAGACGGAAAAAATATATTAAAAATCCCCAGCCTGAAGTCAAGCTGATCGCACACCCCAGAGCTGGGAATCAACAGCCCTGAAAGCAATTTTGTCACTCAGCTGGACCTGTATTATTTCTCTCTCTGAACAGATGTGCCAGTGATACTTATATGAATTACCACAGTGGAGATGTAAGCAGGTGATAAAAAGGCCTCCCCTCCTCCTGCCCTGGCAGCAGAGCTGCTCTTCTCCTTGCTCCCTGCTCCTCTTTCTGCAGGGTGCTGAGGCCAAGCCACTGCATAGTGCTCCAAACAAGCAGCGGGTTTCTGCCAATGGCAGCTCTCATGCTGGTGATCTCCCTGGAGAGAGATCTGGGGACCAACCCCCAGGGCCATACTCATAGGTATCCAGAGGAAAAGGAGGCTGCACACCATGGGGCTGGCTGTGCTGGCAGCACCTGCCAGCTGTGCATGCACCAGCTCCCAGGACCAGGGGGCTGCCGTCTGCCACCCACCAGCTCACCCACCTCCTGCCCTGCAGCAGCCAGATGAGCCCATGCTCTGACTTGCATTGCCCTTGCACAGGGTGCAAGGGCTTCACCCTCCTTTGCAGCCTCCTGCAGCATAAGGGGATGTAGGAGCTCCATTCCCACAGATAATTTTTTTTTTTTTGTACCACTCAGGCCCCTGCAGATTGTGCAAGTCACCAGGAAATGTTGATCATATCCCAAATACAACCACTAACACATCTCAGCTCTCAATCTGCCTCCTTTGCTGACACCCAGTTTTCTCCTCCTCCTCCCACGTGCTCCTCGCAGCCGGTTCCTTCCTCCCAGTCTGTGGCACGTAAGTCTGCAAGCTGCTCTGGCTTTCCCGTCCCATGTGTGGCTGCATGCACAGCTTGCCCAAGGCAGTGCCGGCAGCCTGGAGCGCTGCCTCCTCTCCTTCCCTTCCATGCTCGTGGGTTTTCTGAGCCTTGGCCAAGCCGGGTGGTGGGCAGGGAAGCATGGCCAAGGATCAAATCCAGCCCTCACCCTGCACTGTGTAGCATTCAGTAAGGAGCAAGAAAAACACAAAGCACATCAGGTAATTGGCTTTTTTTTTTTCCCCTCTGATTCTCCCAGGCCGTTTGGGGCAGTACCAGGTATCGGTGCACCATTGGACCTTCTTTGTGAGCCACACTTTGGGTGAGGGTTTGTAGCCCCACGCTGTCAGCTCAGCTCGGCATCTCCCAGCCTCCTGGTGCTATGAAGCCAGCTGCCCTAGCGGTGCTGGATGGATCGGAGAGGGTTTGGGTCATTCTCCAAGGGGCTCAGACCACTGCCAGGGGATTCAAGACCAGGATGAGGAAACACTTCAAAAGGGCTGTCCATTAATGCCAGCAGCACAAGCCTCATCTAGGAGAAAGTGCCTCTCTAAAAACCATGCTTTTCTTAATGCTTACCAGAAGGACAGGATTTGATCTCCTCCTCTGTTTCCAAAGCTGTTATGGATCTGTTGCACAGAAGGCATTTGCGGTGCCCAGTCAATACTCTTCCATCCCTGACAGCTCTGCAGAATGGGAGGGTGAATCTGAAACTGCACTTTAGCTCAAATTACCATCACTGGACATATGCTGTGGCACTAAAAGCCCCGTGTAAAAGCAGGAGTGCACGTGGGTGTGAACGTGAAGTGTATGCAGCTGCAGCTAGCACAAAGCAAGGGTGGCCAGGGCTCCTGCCCTCTGCCTCTCTTGGCCGGAGTTGACTGTGAGGTGACTGAGGTGACTTTGGCCTACAGGGAGAGCAGAATGAGGACTGGGAAAAATAAATACTTCAAATAACTATTAGCATGTTTGCCAAATGCTGCTTCAACGAGCCCAAAACTGCTCGTGGGAGGTCCCTTCATCCTGCAGAGCAGCTGGGAGGCTTTCACTCCGTCTGGCTGCTCCACTGAGGGTGATTTGCTCTGTGCTGGTTTGCTGGAGAAGAACCCAAGTCAAAAGGATTGCATGGACTCTTTGGCCCAGCATGTTTTTTCAGTTGTGATGAAAATTCAAACCAGGGGTAATCTTTGGTTTGATCCAAAACTTGTTTAAGGAAGCATTTTAACCACTGAACCAAACAGCTGTTGTTTGGAAGTCCTTAATCAAAGCCTGCTCACGCAAAGTGCATTTTGCAATTGCAAAGGCACTGGTGAATGAGACCTGCTGTGCACCACGGCCCTGGTCCCTGCCTTCCCTGCTGCCCACCCAGTGTGACCGGGCAGGCAGTGGCCCGTGGTGACAGTGTGGACTCAACCCGCTCCACAGGGACCTCGGGGACAAGTCGCTCCCTTTGTGCTGCACTTCAGTCGGAGACTTTGAACGTCTGCCAGTTGCCCTGTTGTGAATTCACTGCAGAGAGGTTTCACTTATTAGCAGCCAAGAGAGTCCACGGGTGCTAAAAATAGAGTAGTCCTTGAAGGTGAGCCGAAAAGCTTTCCTACACGTGAAGATGCCTTTTAAAATCACCAGCTTAGAGCTAACGGGGACTGGGATGGCTCTTGGGACGGCACTGCCAGGAACCGGGAGTTGCTCCACAGAAGTTGTCTGGTGGTCCCCTGCCTCACGAGGGCTGCAGGGATGCTTCTGAGCAAGCAGCCGGTCAGGAAAGGCGCTCTGTAAATGCAAGGCATGATAACTGTGGATGGACAACTCCACGGCTGTGCTGGGACTTCTCAGCAGAAGAGTCGGAGGAGCAGTAATGAGGGGAGCTGGAACGCAACGTGTTTTCTTTTCCTCCCCCAGCCCCCTTAAAGCTCTCAGCAATTGCAGCGCAAAGACAAAGCAGAACAGTTTCCTTTTGAAATATACAGTGAGTGCAGCATCTCAGTTTCATTATGCCTTTTCTTCTTGTGGCAGCAAAGGTATCTATCCCACTGTGCATCTTTGATCTTGCCCTTTAAATAGGCCATTTTGAAGCTCACAGACCCCTTTTCATCACCTTCCACCTTGGTTCATGGCACCTAATGCCTGTGTTTATATCCTGGCTTATGGCTGAAATCAAAGTGTTGCTGTGGGAAGCTCTGCACATAGTTCATTAAAAAGAGAAAAAAAGACAGACTTTCTGTCTCTGAATGAATCCCCACGTGTTCATCAGTGCCCCCAAGCCCTGAGGTGCAGGAAACATCTGAGCTGTCGCTGTAACCTGCACTCATGCTGCTGGCATGGCTTGGCACCAACCTTCAACACTGAACTTCAACGCTCATCCCCAAGAGGATGACGGACGAGGTGGAAAGAGGCCCATCACCGCTCTGGCAGTGCCTCAGTGACCCTGCAGATCCAAGAGCAGAAGGAAGGAGCTGTTGCAATACGAAGAGCTGACCTGAGGAATGCAGTTGCACATGATCTAAGATATGAATGCACTGCAAAACCCTGCAGTATCAGGGCAGGAGTTACTGCCTGCGAATGCCCAGCCTGCAGCCCCGGGATAAGCTTGCAGTGGCTTCAGAGGAACCACAGCCTGGGCCAAGGCCAGCAGAAAGTCCTCGTTTGGTGGCCCAGTGAGCATCACACCACCCAGTCTGCCCTTTCTGGCTAGGACCCACAGGCGAGCGTGCAGCCAGCACCCTAGACAACCCGCGCTGGCTCCTGGCTTCTCATACTCGCCTCTCTTCTCTGCGAAGCCTCAGAAACTGGAGGAGGCTGTGCCGATAACAGTCTGACACCTAATGGGCACAAGCAGAATTGTGACAAAAACAGGATCCGGCTGGAAATGTCCTTATGGGAATACAGCCAGCATTGCCTCAGAGCGAGGCCCACCGAGCTGGATGGAAAGGGAAGACTTGTGTAAAGAAAACTCTTAAGAGCCCATACGGCACATTTGCATGTTTATAAACATGAAAAATTTATACTTTAACCTATATAGGAATGAGTTGTACAAAAACTATTGAAAGGTTCCAGGTACAGAACATGAGAGAGGGGCCATCATCTCCTTTGCAATTTTACAGGTCTCTGCCATATGACAGCAAGGAAAGGTCAGGGTTGCAATCAAACCTCTTGGCACTAAATTGTATTTCTCAGGTTGTATTCCTATGTCAGGTACACTGGGATTTACTACTGAAAAGGGATGTTGTGCTCCGCAGAGACCTGCAGCTACATTTTGTATAATGGTCAGTAATGAACGGGAAGTTAACCAGATTTGACTGAAAAACATTAAATGTATTCTGCAATTGTGCCTCTGTGCTATACGTTCCACTGGATGTGTTTCATGAAGCCAGTGGGTCTCTTTTCTAAAAAAAATCTGGCATCCAAAGGTGATTTTCAGCAATGGTGTTTTCTAAGGCAAGACACAGCGGAGCTTCCCAGGACCGAGGTCCACCAAGAACTGCCCTTGGATCTCCTCCTGCCCTCGACCTCCTCCTGCCCCAAACGCTGCTTCCTCGGGCAGCATCCAGCCCTGCTGTGAGGAAGCTCACACCATCTCTGCTCCATTAAGAGAGTAAATAGAAATGTTCAATATCCAGTGCTGCTTGCTGGCAGCTTTCACAGGCATCTCTGTTCCTTTTTTTCTAAATTAGATCTTTCTATTATAACTTCAAGGCCTCATGAGTCTCCTTGGCATTTATTAAATAACAACTAAACTCTTCAATTTACCATGTTACTACATGATCCAGTTGTACTCCATCTAATACGCCACCTGCGATCAGGCTGAAGGAGCTGAACAGGGCAGGAGGATGCAGGAGCAGGGCCACCACCATGACCTGCTGATCCATGAGACCTTCTGCCTGGGATGCGCCCAGTGCCCACTGCAGCTCATAGCACAAGCAGATTCATGCAAGACGGAAACAATGCTCAAGCCACATCTGAGCCCCGTTTTGAACCAGAGCCAAGCAGCCCGCATGATTTATTTTAAAGCCAATGCTGGCACTACTTTTTCCAGAACAGTTTTGAGCCTCCTGAAGCTTGGTGGAGCCACAAGATATATGGACCTCAAACACTGACTGAGCTCAAGCTTCAGACTGGACTCCATCCACCTTCTTTCCCTGCTGCTTCTTCCACCAAAACCTCAATGGTCACAGCAGGATTTCACTTTTGTGGATTGGTTTTGCCCCCAAACCCAAAGACGTGCTTGGGGAATGCAAAACTGCCACCAGCAGAGGAAAGGGTTTGCAGAACCCAAGGCTATCGACTTCCCTCGTGTCCTAGAAATGGCTGTGCCCTCAGCCGGCATTGGGTATGACTCATATTCCCAATGAAACAGCAGCATGGCAGAAATGCCTGGAGTTTTAACACGGCTCCATGTAGGAACTGTAATTGGCCACGAAGCCACAGGTTACCTGACTACAAGATCTGCGAGGCGAGTCCCTTTATTCTTACTATTTTGTTTTTAATCTCGTCCTTTTTCTTGCTGGAAAAAATAAAAGCCATCACCTGAGCTCTGGTTTCAGCCTCTGATAACCCACAGCAGCTTTTGTATCCACAGCCACCTGTAATGAGCGCCTGTTCCTACCCCCTGCAATAAGCTGCAAAAGGGATGAGCAGATCCTGAGGTCAGAGAATATGTTTCACTTTGAAAACATGAATGTTTCCCTGCCATTCTGGCCATCCTAACAAGGGGTCCAATTAGTGCTCGTTACTTTGTCATCCCTCCAGCAGGGACACAGGGACAAGGACCACTGCTCTCATTTCTGCAAAGATCATGGATCAGGAAGACAAATCATTCCTAATGGGACCTCGGGGAGAGGCTCTGCTCTTCTTTCAAGTCGAAGGCTGCACATGGAGGCAACCTGCTCTGCAGAGCCACAAAATGCCACCTCCGCTGGTAACAGCTCCTCCAGCAGCAGCCAGCCTCCCCCTTCCAAGCAACTGCATAAGCACAAGAACATTTGTCAGGCTCCTGGCCATAGCTTTGACTTTCATTTTATTTTTAAAGTGCATTCACATGTAAATTGACTTGGCCGGAAAGGATACATGAACACAAGAGCCCTTTCTTTCCTCTGGAGTGGCATTAGGAGGAATATGGTGAAAGGAGCAGTTTCCTCACCTCCAGGCTGCAATTCTGCAGCTAAGGAAAAGCAAGTTCATTATTTCCTTCTGCACGCAGATGCTGGCTGTGCTGTTTTCAGCAGCCTTGTTCAAGTGAACCATTTCAGAATATAAAAGCATATTACATATCCCAGAGACAAGAACACACAGGCAAAATGTCTTATCGGGTCTGTTTTATCTATTGTAAGGGCAGGAGATCAATTAATACGAGTCTATAACTGTATCTGATGGTTTGAAACATGGTCCTGTCCCACATCCCCGGGGTCAGACCTGGTTTGGTGGGTAGTGGACTCCTGGGAAAGAAAAAGTTAGAACATGAAGCTGGAGTCCAGGAAAGGGTACAGTTCCTCAGGGAATGAAAATATGTGTGCTCCCCAAAACAAGCATCTCTGGGGTGAAAGCAGGCGGAAATCTGTTCCACAGCACCCAGCATATGTCAGACCCACATCTTGCGATGCATTGCAACAGAGTGAGCACAAAAACATCTAAAGAGCCTTGCAGCTCAGAGCCAGTGTCCAGCACCTACCCTGCACCGATACCAGGGACAGGGACAGGGCAGTTTCAGTCTAACCACATTGCCAGCTCCAGCAGCACCTTCTCTTTCTGCAAGGACAGAATGGATTCACCTCGGAGCCTGGCTAAATTCTCATTGGTGTTCCACACTGCATCAGGAAATTGCCCTCTAACTTTTCAGTTAAACTTCTTCCAAGCTGCACTGCACTGCTGCAACGTGTTGTCAAAGCTGCGGCAGAAACGGCAACATCGGTCAAGTAAAGTGTCTGAACCTTTGAATGAATCATAGAATCATAGAATGGTTAGAGTTGGAAGGGACCTTAAAGATCATCCAGTTCCAACTCCCCTGCCATGGGCAGGGACACCTCCCACTACACCAGGTTGCTCCAAGCCCCGTCCTAGATGGCCTTGAACACCTCCAGGGATGGGGCAGCCACAGCTTCTCTGGGCAACCTGGGCCAATGTCTCACCACCATCACAGGAAAGAGTTTCTTCCTGAGTTCTAATCTAAATCTCCCCTCTTTCAGGTTAAAACTGTTCCCCCTTGTCCTATGGCTCTAATCGCTGATCAAGAGTCCCTCCCCATCTTTTCTGGAGCCCCTTTAGGGACTGGAAGGGGCTCTAAGGTCTCCCTGGAGCTTTCTCTTCTCCAGGCTGAACATCCCCAACTCTCTCAGCCTGTACTCATAGGAGAGGTGCTCCAGCCCTTGCATCATCTTCATGGCCTCCTCTGGAAAACTGACACAGAAGATGATGCGATGCACCTGTTAAGGATAATGGGTCTGATTCTGACATCCACCACATTCTCATGCACTGGAAATAATTCTCCTTATGGCAGAGAAGACCAGTGGGGTGTGAGTATGGTGCCTGGTCTGCACTGCCATGAGCTGTCACCCCATTTTTCAGCCTGGGAACCTTCATACCTGTTGTTCCCCACTGCTGTTCACTTGACATTTCCCAGCCTGAGCATTTTCCCTGTGATTCTGGCAACACCCAGCCAAAAGATGCCTGTTTCCTCTGTAGCCCCACAGGTGCTCCAGCACCATGGGGAAAAAAAATGCACTGGCAAAGTGAGAATAGGCAGTGCTTTGGGTTAAGGCACCAGGTTTTCGTTTGCCGGAAACTAAAAATGGAACTGCTTGTGAAGATTTACAAACCGAGAGTCACGACTCACTCTGCGCTTTTTAGTGAATGAGCAGGTTAAAACGGGTGTCCTGAAAGGAAGGACTCTGCAGCTTGGCTCTGCTCTGGAAGCACAGGGATGACAGAAGGCAGCTGGCAGTGCATCCCTGGGGAAAGCCTGCTCACCAAGAAGAAACAGAGCCCTCAAACTCGCGCTGTTTCTCCACATGAAATCTCCAACGCCCTGGTAACTACAGGAGCCAAAGCACCAACCATTTCACCACCTGAAAAAACGAGCCTCGGCTCTCTTAACCCCAGTTCTAGTTTTGCATCCCCAAACTCTGGGTTTGGGACAGTCATCGGTGTGCTTTACCGATGTTTTGAGTTTCCCCCACCTTTGGCAGCCCCCATTGCAACCCAAAGGCAGTCTGATGAGTTATTCTCCTCCTGTGCCTTGTACTCGACTTGTCTCAAAATTAAACGGTGCCAACAGCCGGTATGTGTGTTTTCAAAGTCCCTGCCGGGACAGAGCTGGTCAGCATTTGCAGGATCGGGGTTTGGGGCCCAAATCTTGCGTTGGGTCTGCAAAACCCCCCCGCTGCACAGGACCGGCGGGATGCCCGCCGTCCTCCGCGGCGGACCTTCGTTAAACGGGCTCCGGCCCCGCTCCCTCCTCTCCGCGCCGGCCAGAGCGGTTCCCGGGGTGGCCGCGCCAGCCTTTGTGCCCCGGCGGCGGGGCGGCCCGGTCCGGCCTGGCCCCTCCCCGCCCCGCC
>VYXH01008550.1:264677-280272 GCA_013397275.1 Burhinus bistriatus
GGGCGCCATGGCGGCGCGGGCGGGGCCCGGCTGGCCATGGGCAGCGGGCGGGGCGCCCCGCGGCGGTGGCCCCGCGTACGCCGTCTCCGGGCGTCCCCCCCGGGTGGGTGTCCCTTCATGTCCCCTCATTCACCCTCTGTAGGTGCCCCCCGAGTGCATGTCCCCTCGTGTCCCCTCAGACACCCTCTGTGGGTGCCCCACAGGTGGATGTCCCGTCACAGCCCCTCTGTGGATGCCCCACGGGTGGGTGTCCCCTCACACACCTTCTGTGGGTGCCCCCCGTGTGCGTGTCCCCTTGTGTCCCCCTCACAAACCCTTTGTGGGTGCCCCTGGGTGGGTGTCCCTTCGTATTCCCTCACACCCTTTGTACGTGCTCCCTGCAAGTGAGGTTGTCCCCTCACGCAGCCCCTGCAAGTGCCCCCAGTGAGTGTCCTGTCATGTCCTGTCACGCTGCCCCTGTGGGTGTCCCCTGGGTGGGTGTCCCCTCGTGTCCTCTCACACACCCTCTGTGGGTGTCCCCTGGGTGAGTGTCCCCTCACGCACCCTCTGTGGGTGTCCCCCGGGTGAGTGTCCCCTCATGTCCCCTCACACCCTCTGTGCGTGTCCCCTGGTTCGTGTCCCCTCACATCATCCCTCACGCAGCCCCCAGGTGTCCCTGGGTGTTCCCTCATGCCCTCCGTGGGTGCCCTCGGGTGGGTGCCCCCTCAGAGCCTGCACTCCTGGGTGGGTGCCCTGGCCTGAAGCGTTGCTGAGGCGGGAAGCTTCATCCCACCCCGTGTAATACTTGCGGGGCCACTGCAATTCCAGCGTGTTGTAGTGAAGGCACCTGCTCCTTTCCTGGAAACTGTGGAAGTAGGTTAATAGGAAATAAGTTTGGGGTTTTTTTAATGAAGCTAGGAGCATAAGTGTGTTAATTGCATTTCTTCAAGATAATTAGGTATTCTAATTTCTGTCTTTTTGATCCTTAGGTGCTTATTTTGGGGAAAAATGTTTTTTGTTTGCCCTGGTGAATGTGTTGGAGGCTACTTTAGAAATCATGTGTTCATTCATGTGTTTCTGAAAGTTGGGTTTCTGACCCGCCTTGTGTCGGGCTGTTTGTGTGGTGCTTCCCCGGTTAGTTCATGGCCGAATACACGAATGGTCAGGAGTGCTGTGCTTTATTGGCATGCCTAGAGCAGAAGTCAGTCTAAACTATCTTTGGTTCAGTAAAAGGTGGAAGTTAAAACAGCGTGTGTTGGGTTGCTCCGGGTACCAGATAGTGAGGAGGGATGCTCTTGATCACTATGCGTAAAACTCTTAATTCTGCAGGAACAATGTTTTGAAAGTAATTACCACTGAGGAAAAGAAAATCAGAAATGGATGTCCAGAGCTTGGGTTAAAATGTATTCTGCTAAGACGTTCTGTGGCACAGAACTAGTAAAAGAAGTAGCAAAAGCATTATCAGTGGTATGTTCAGAGCTAACCGCTTTGCAGGCGTCATGTAAGGCATGTTCAGGCTGACCCTGCCTTGGTCAATAAGATTTCAAGAATATTCTAGTCTACTAACAAGATGGCAATAAAACTGCTCCCTGAGCACAGGTCCCAGAATAATTTTGACAAAAGTGTTTGTTGTGTTATACTATGTTCTTTGTTGGAGCACCGTGCTCTTTTAAAAAGTGATTAAGAATTGTCTTTCCTGGTTCTGTGTTACCTTATTCTCAGCAGCAAATAAATATACTTCTTTTACAGAGTTTACAATCATTAATTCTTTAAAATATTTATTGCCACTGATTAATTTGAAACCAGAACTAGAGAATAATTTACAAGGGCAAGGTCGGAGAGGACTCAGAGGCAGAAGCATGTCTCTAGGTTGGTAGAGTCCAGTGCCATGCTGCAATTGGTGCTCACTGGGTTTCTGTGGGAGACTGCAAATTGGGCTTGAAGAATGGCTCTACTGCTGTAGCTTTCTGTTGGGGTTGCTGCATGCCTTGTGTCAGCCAGACACGGCTTTGATCCCACCAAATGGTGCTGCAGGGGAAACCTTCAGCCCTTATGGGACTGCGTGGAAGTTGTGAACTCTTTGAGGTGTTATCTGGCATTTTCTGGATGGCATTTTTCACTATTCCATGAAACAGGGCTTCATTCTGTTTGGGTTTTCTACTCTTACTCAAAGAATAGTTCATAATCTTCATTCTGCTTTTGCAAACTCCTAAAGATATTTGTTTACCAAGAGCTTTTATGCTGCGGTGAGACCAGAGTGATTGATGTCTCAGGGTTATTGCTGTATAGTATGTTTCAAGAAGAAATAAGCTCCCTTTGCTTCTCTTTGAGTTGCCCCAAGCCCCTCTGCTGTGTGTGTTTAATGCCAAGCCAGAACTAGTAAAAGCTGTGTCGGGCTAGTGTGTGTTTTCAGGCATCACGCTAACACAGTTACTCTGCTCTTTGAATAAGAGTTGGATTGTGTTCCAGCATCTCAGATCATGGGCAAGCTTGCTTCACATCCGCCCATTATAGACCATGTGGACATAGCCAGCATTGTTCTCGTTGTAAAACTGAAAAGCTGAGCTATGCACGGCAGGCGTTCTTTAAAAAGGGCAGTTATGCCAAAGGAAGCACCAGGAGCAGAATATTTTGCAGGGTTCTCCACTTCCACCAGTTCCACTTTATTGTGAAAGATTCTCTTAAAATTGTTCTTCCTCTCTTGCCACAAAGTTCATTATAAAAATATTCAGACAACCTTAGTGCAGAAGGAGATCTCACATGCCTGTGCACTGACATATCATCAGAATGGTTCTTTGTGTCTTGACAATACAAGGTTATTTAGGAGCATGTGCAAAACAGAGTGCAACCTTCAATGAAAAGGGCAGGAAGAGTTTCGGAAGTGAAGGTGATTACCTGAATTGGATTACGGTTGTGCCAGAAAATACTGAAAACCACAAATGATGAGTGCTTTGTCTTATCCTTAATGGCAGTAGTGTCTGATTTACCCATTGAAGTGATGTTGAGGAGTGACTCTTGTGATTACCTGGCACAATAAGTCTGAGTGTTAAAAATTTACAACTTATGTTACCACTATTATTACATGGAACTTCTAGAGAGTAGATGCATAGTAAAAAATATTTTTCTCTTTTTTACTTGTAGGATGGAAGAGAGACTGGTCTGAAAAACTGTTCCGTTGTGGACTGCTGTTATCTGCTAGAATGTTCCTTATGAATGCTTCTCCTTTGGTAGCTCTTCAGACAAAATGGGAGTCCTTTGGACCAGCAAGGAATTGTAGATACCCTGTTTGCTTCTCTGAATCTGAAGGGGACGTCACTAGAACCTCTGTAAGTGCAAAAGTTCAGATGATCATAAACAACCTGCAAAGCCAAGAGTCTCCCCTGGGTATGAACAATGAGTATGATTGTATTATGCAGAAGAAACAAAAGGGAGAAAAGGGCACTAGTAAGAGAGTCACATCTAGCACCACATTGCTACGGAAGCATCCTCAATATATGAAGTGTGGTTGCCCTGCTGATTCAGGTGACACTGAAGTGGAAGAGAATGTGGGGTTTGGAACTATCTTGCTCGACTCTGATAGTGACGATTCTGTTGACCGAGGTATAGAGGAAGCCATTCAAGAGTACTTGAAAGCAAAAAGCAAAAGTGACCAGTCATTGCAAAGGAATGCAAAGTGTTCTGAAAATATAAGCAGAGACAAAAGGTTTAAGAGAGAATTCTCCCAGAACAAAATGGCTAGTAACCTTCTCCCTGTGAAATTTAAAGCTGAGATGCTCTCTGAAGAGTACCTGTCTGATCACTTGGGAATTGGTAAAAGGCTACAGCCTGCTTCCCCTCAGAGCATCAGTAGTGATGACTCTTTTGAACAGAGCATACAAGCTGAAATAGTGCAGTTCTTGAATGAGAAGAAACAGCAAGAAATTAATAAATGTGTAATCGGGAAGGATAAAAAAGATTCCCATGTGAGAGCTGTCCTAAAATGCAACAAAGAAACAACAAACAAAACAAACTGTGGTGCTATAAAACGAGGCTGTAATGCGCTCCTCTTGAGACACCATCCCGAGCTACAGAAAACCAGCGTGCAGTCCAAGTGTTTGCAGTCTAAAATCCAAGAAGAGCCTAGTGACTTCAGCCAGGTGAACCAAGCATATCTAGAAATGGCCACTGCCAGCCAGCCCTGGTTAGTGGAGCAAAATGAAGAAAGTGGAGCTAATTACTGGGAGACGAGGGGAGCACTTACCAACGAGAGCATGCACACATCTGACTCAAGTAGCGATGATGGCATTGAAGAAGCCATTCAGCTTTATCAGCTGGAGAAAATTAGGAAAGAGGCAGGTCACACAACAGATTGTGTCCCTTTGCAGAGGGAACAATTTGATACAAAGGGTATGGCGGACATTTCTGCAAGCCTGACTATTAGCTCAACAAAAAGTGCCTCACCAGAAAAGCATAAAAGCCCTATAAGCAATAAGAGAAAAGAAATTAATTCAAAGTCAACAGAATTAGAAAGCACCAGCAATGAATTTAACAAGCTGTTTAAACCACTGAAAAAAGCCAGACATTTTGCACCTCCAGAAAACAAGATTGCTGCTTGTGAGCTCACGCTGCAGGCCTCTTGCAGAGCAGACACATCTGCAGAACTCATGTGTGCAGAAGCTATCCTTGATATTTCCAAAACAATCATGCCATCCCAAATGGGAAGTGACAACAAATCGCTCGCTGCAGACTCCTTCTTTTCTCCCCAGCTTCTCTCATCCTCCCATTATGAAAGTGACACCAGCCTTGTGGACAGTGATGATAGTATAGAGCAAGAAATCAGGGCTTTTTTGGCTCTGAAAGCACAGTCAGAAAGCCTTGGAACAAAGCCTCCCAGCCTGTCACACTCAATCCAGATGCCTTTGCCTTCTGATCAGAAAAGCCTCACTGGTACCCTTGAGCCTTCTTTTCCCAAAACACTGAAGCTATCACTGAGTCGTAAAAGGAGGCTTAAAAGGGAAGACAGAATAGCAAAACAAGGTGTATCAAAAACACCTGAACAGCTGGAGACAGGACTTTTCCAGCCAGGTAACTATTCAAAATTTCCTGTGCTCCAAGAGGGGTGTGCCCTGAGCAGCCCCGCAGAACTCTGTGATGCTCAAAGGCTCAGTAGCAAAGAGACTAGGCAGCCGCAGCTGGTGTCTTCTGGGTTATCTGAGTCTGTTGGTAGATGTATGGCCTTGGACTCTGTAAACCCTTTTATGCAGGTTCAGAGTAGCGCAAGAAAACTTACGAAAAACACCATCCAAACTCAAGAAAGGGATGGTTCAGATGATGAGAGCAGTTCTCTGGATAGTGATGAGGACCTTGATAGTGCTATCAAGGACCTTTTACGGTCTAAAAGAAAATTAAAGAAGAAGTCCAAGGACCAGAAATCTCAGTGCAAGAAGAGAGTCAGGTTTAACGAGACAGAAACTCAGCTGCTTGATGAATTTAGTAGCCTCCAACAAAACGAGTGGAAATGTAAAAATCCCGAGCTACTGAAAAGCTGCCTCTCAAAACCTAGAAAAGCTGTGAAAGAGAATGCAATCAGAAATCCCCCAGACAACATAAATGTCAAACTTACCAGCGAAAAAACAGAAACCATGAAGAACTTAGAGTTTAACTTACAGCTTAAAAAAGGATATAAACCTAAATCAATCTCAAACCAGAATAACCTGCAGGTAGCTAAAAATAGAAAATATACTTTCACAGTTGCATCAGACTCTGATGACAGCAGTTCAGTGGACAGCGATGACAGCATCGAACAAGAAATTAGGAAGTTCTTGGCAGAAAAGGCTAAAGACTCTGCAAGCAATTCTGAGATACAAAAAGGTGATGCAACTCTGGACCTATTGAGAGCGACCAAACAAAGTGCTAATAAAGGAAAAGCAAAGCAACAGTCAGTTGAAAATGAGATTGACCTCATGCTGGGTCAGAGTAAAAAGGCTGAGGTATCTCAGCAAACTAATGAGTTGAAGAACTCTCAGAGAACAGAATGGAAAAGTGCAATGTTACATGGCAGTGGGAAATCTGCTTCCTCTGCAGAGAATGTTAATCTTCATACTACTGGTCAGCCAAAAGCTAAGCAAGGAGTGGCAGGGGTTAAAGGTATTGCTGCTGATGAGTTATCTGGAAATGTAACAGGTAAAAAGGATGTCTCTAATACAGAGCCCATGCAGAAAATGCTTCCATCTAAAACCAGCAAAAATGAAGATTGTAAAGTACGGAAAGTAATTAATGCAAAGTCTAGATCTAAAAGAAAGAATACCTTTCACCTGAAAATTTCAAGTAAGTTTATTGCAGGTCTGAAATATGCTCGGGACAGGAAGAAATCCGTGCTTTTGAACAAAAGACAGAAAGCAGAATGTTTGCTTGCCCAGAGCAGCGCGTTAGGAACAGAGGTAGCTTCCCAGGATACAGATGTACTTAACCAGGGAAGAGGAGCCCCCTTGCCAAAAGGTGAATTTAGCAGGGAGCATATGACAGCAATAAAAGAATCCAGTTCCTCTCAGAAGTTTGCTATGGAAGTGTCAAGTCCCCATGTAGCAGAAACCTGTGAAAGACTGGAGGCTGCTCCTTTGTATATCAAAGAGGAAGCAGAGGGTTGCAGAAAGGCTGATGCTTCAGGAGACGAGTTGGATTCACCCTCCAGTCTCCCCTTGCAGGAACAGAGTGTGGCAGCAGGAAAAATAGATAAGGTTTGCAGAGGAATATCCAAAGCTGAGAACGCACAGATGTGGATCAAGGAACGAGATATCCACAAAGGCAGCTGGGCTGATTCAGATTTAGATCCCCCACGCCCTGAACACAGTATGGCAGTGGCAAAAGCAGATAAAGTTAGCGGAGACACATCTCAGCGGAGTATACATGCGTGCAGTAAGGGAGAGGATAACGAGCAGGACAGGAGGCCAGATCCAAGTTTAGGTTGCCCGCTGCAGGAACTAAATGCAACAGCAGTAGCAGTGGATAAAACTAGTGGAGGAGCATGTCCGGATAACAGTATGCAGATGTGCATTAAGAAGGGAAAAGTTATCTGCCAGGATGGTGACAGGCAGGAAGAAATTCAGGCATCCAGCTCCAGTTTGGAAGGGAAAATACCTGTCCTGCAGAATAGGGAAACTGCTTGTGAAGTGGGCCAAGAGCAGGAAGTTTTAGACGAAACCTGTGCAAAATTTACTGATGTACCTGCAGGGGACTGCTCAGATTCCCTCTTGAAAGGAAAGGTTTCAAATATGTAAGTACACTTTTTTTTTTTACAGTAACCGTCTTTTTAGAAAATAGCTATCATTGTAATTACCTTGATAAAACTTCAGACATGAAAGGAGAGACAGTGGGAGATACTGATACCTATATATCATATACACACTAATGTGAAAAATGCTTCTATTTAACAGGGATATCATGGATAAACATACATAGTTTTTGTAGAATTTTGTAAATTATTTAAAGTGCTCTAAGGAAATATTTTTTATAATGATTTTTAGAGCTTGCATTACTACAGGATGCTGTAGTTACTGTAGATAAGAAGATACTGGCTAATCATGCTTTAAATTATGAGGCCTCTAATCACATATCAAAAGGAAACCTGTTTGTGCACAGAATATATTTGGCAATCTGTTAAGAGATCCTGGGAAAACACAGCATTTGATAGCTATGCTATAGTTTTGAAGTGGATTATCTGACATCTGTTCACATTCGAGCTGCCTTAGGACAATCCTATGTTGTGGTTTTATGCTGGGGTCTTGGTTCTCCCACCCCGAGGACTGTTGGGCGAGTTCAGTAAGCAGGACTCCAGTGAAGTCAGTGCAGCTGTAGGTGTGGAGATCCATCCTTGAAGATACAAATGCAAATTCAGGTAAATAAAGTGGATCAATCTGTCTGCATGTCCTCTGTAAAGCGATCTCAGCAGCTGCTGAAAGTACCTCTTGAATACCGGAAACCTACCGCTAGCAGATGATTCCAAGCACAATTGCAGTTCGAGAAAAGTGAAGGAGCGTGTCTGATCAGACAACATGATTTCTGTGGATTTCGCTAGATTTATGTACTGTTGGGCCTGCATGGCTGAAACAGTTTCTCGTTATTCTCAAGTCTAACTTTGAAGCCCTGCAGTTATTGGTTTCCTGAATGAACTTTCTTGAATTGAGTGCCCTTACTTTCCTTTTTTCAAAAGTGGTTTCTAAAATGTTACATGTCTGTGAACTTTTAATTTACAGTTTTTTGTGCAATAGAACAAAGCTAGGTTTGCTGTAGGAGTCCCTAATGTAAACGCCAAGGATATTTTCAGCACTGTTCTTTCATACTGGTAGGGCTTTCTCTGCCTCTGTTTCCAGCAGCCAGAATAAAGCATTTTTTCACTACTATCTTTTTATTTGTGCTAACTTTAAGCGGGATTGAAGTAGCATGTTCATATCACAAAAAAAAGTGCCCCCACACTGGTTTCACTGAAAAATCCAAAAAGTGTGAATTTAAGCTGTTGGCTGGTTCTTTCCTTTTCATTTGTGTGTAGTGAAGTCCTGTGAGTAGTTTGTTCTTACATCTTGTCCCTGTGAATTGATCCAATATTCTCTTTAGTTTTCTACAGAACTTCTCTCAGCCAAACTACCACTCATTATCACTTTTTCTCAATCACTTCAGCAGTCTTCCTGGAGGCTGGCCTTAATGTTGCAAAATGGAGCAAAAGCAGTCAAGAACGGATCCAGTATCACATAATATCCCCTGGTGTGATTGCATTTGCAGAATATTGGCAAACTACAGTGTAGCATAGAGTAGAACAAGTAACTGTGGCATGTAGAGAAATAAACAACATCCTTTGTGTGTTTATACTGTTGTGCAGTTACATTTTAAACATGTTTATAGTGGTCACTTGACATTTCTTACTGTCCGGCCACCTTTTTATAGTCGTTGGGTTGGTTGGTTGGTTTAAGAGATCCGTATGCTAGATCATCTCATTTTTGTGGTAGGATACCTTGGAAAAGTGTTTTTTTACTTAGCTCACGTGCCTGCAGTCCGTCTACACAGGCATATATTTTTATCTGCCTTGATTCAGGTGCAGGATTTGGGCCTTTTGTTTGGAATAGGTAAATAGACTGGTATTTTAAAATAGAAGTTTTCAGAGTACCTTGCTTTAAAAGGATTAAACTGTATACTTAATTTTAATAGAGATGATGGAAGCACTATGTACTGTTTGTATAAAATAAGCTGAATGTTTCTTCTCAAAGTTTTCAGTAAATCAACATTAAGACTTAAAAGGTGTCTTGTGCCCCTGTCGATGTGTCTGTGTTCTCAATACTACTTGTGAACGGATTCACTTTCAGTTAAGATGCAATTCCCTTTACCTTATGCTTTAAATAAAACCTAATTTCAAACAGCACTTTTTTTTAAATTGATAAACTTGATTTGTATATAGGAAATTGTGTACATTGATAAGTTTATAATGTTCAATAAATGGGGTTCTCACCATGGACCGTGAAACCAGAGTCCTTCTATGGTTTGTGTCATCATCTTTAGTGAGTAGTATTTTTGTGGGTTTTTTTTCCCTCCTGACTGTAGTCAGAAGATGTAATTAGCTTGTGCCAGTAACAATTGTGAGTGAAGGATGTCTCCCTTGAAGACGATCACAGTGTTTGCGTTAGCCGAACCTGGGTACAGGATCTCAGTTCACCTGCTGCTCTTGCTCTTGCCTTCTATTGTCTTTAGCCACCTGCTGTCTGAGACTAATCTCCTATGTGACAATAGCGTGTGATTTCCTTGTGACTATGAAACAGAATCCAGATCTTTAAAGAAGTGGCTGTTTAAGGTAATGTTGTTCTTAATAATAAAAAATTAAGAAGAATCTACAAAGAACATAGGCAAAAAAAAGTAGTGGGTATTCTGGGGGGTGAGAATGGGGCTTATCATTTTAGCAAAACCCTAACAGCATTTTTCTTTCCTGGTGTTTGTGGTCAAGAAGTGGAGTCTTTCCTTATGCTTGCCCCTCTCCATTAGTAGCACAAAGGTTAGCAAAAGGAGTTCCTTGTTTTTGAGGCAGAGTTCAGCAGATGAGATCTGTGATTCAGTTGGAAAGCACTCAGTATATCTCTAAATGGCATCCTCTGTAGCATAGCTTTGCAGCCTCCAGGATTAACTCGTGATCCTTTCTGCCTTGCTATCAAAGTCTGGTGGTAGTGAGTCTAGGAGCCCTTGATGGTGCGGAGATGGGATGAACATGCTTTCTTGCTTGAGGGGTATGTTGTGACACCAGCACTGAGGTTCTTCTAGAAGGCAAGGAGACTTTGAGCTAGTCTTCAGGGTGGGAGGGAGGGAAGGAAGACTGCTGATATGATATTCAAACCATCTTGTTACCGTTGGTGTTTCTGTACCAATATGCTATGGGTATTCCCTTCTACCTCCAAGTCCTCCAAGTCATATTTGGTCTCAGCAAGTGATTTTTCCAGAGTTTGTCGCATGAGAATTGCTGACTTGCCAAGGAGGAGCAAGCACCCACAAGGGTGTGGGTCACCAAACATCTCTGGAATTGGTGCCGCAGCCATAAGAGTGCCACAGCTCCACTGGCAGTATCGTCATTCTGGGTACAGTTCTCATCACTCGTTCAAAAGAGAAGCCTGGTGTCTTGGAGCAATAAGAAATCACTCATACATTACAGATTAAAGGTTGAACAGCTGAGGAGTAGAAAGATTATGCTGAGTGAGAATAAATTCATGAGCAAGAGTCCCATGCATGTGGTACCAAGTTTGGGACTGCAATACAAATCTCTTGAGGTTAATCTTGATAGATGCAGTAACAAAAGCATTTTTTTCTTCTTATTGATACTGACCATAACAGGCAGCCAACTATAGAGCAGGCACAGACTATATGCCCCTCCTGGCCCTTTTCAGCACTCCAGCGGTAACTCTGGTGAGTGCCCAGCGCAAGCTCCTTTTTCCATTATTTCAACTGTCTGGAGGCATTAATTTGATCGTTTATCCACTGCAGTAGATACATGCATGGAGCCATGAACTCAGGTCTACCCAAGCATGTAAAGAAGTTACTTTTTTTTTTTTTAATGAGTTCTGGCTTATATTTTTTAAAAATACACAAAGATTTTTTTGTTTTTCAGTCAGAGCACAAAACTTGCTAAATTGGGTGATAAGTTATTAAACTACTCAGTATATTTTATTATGGCTACTGGTAAGTTACAGCATCCCGACTGCAATATCAGAGTTCTCAGACAAATCTGTGCTCGCTTAGGACTTTGAAAATAGGTATATTGTTTTATTTTTATCACAGGGACTGTTTTTGTGTGCTTCAGGAAGGGCAATCTTCAAGGATCCTCAGGGGTGCACAAGGACTACCTTAATTTTTTATAAGCAGTTCTTTGCTGCTATTTTAGGAACATGTGTTTTGACGTGTAGCTGCTTTTATACAAGGAAGGAACACACCATCTGTGCCACCATTTCCTTTATTAATGTATATGCTTTTTAATTTTTCAGACCTTTAAGAACTGCAGTTTGTCTTGGTTTGATAGTACAGCCTTACATAATTTTACCTGCAAACGTGAAAAATCTTGCTTTCCAAATACAGGGTAGAAAGACAGTGTTTCAGGTAGATTCTCTGCAGTAAAATGTGTCATCTTTAGGAAGATATTTTGAATTTGTACAAGTATTTCTTTTAAAAGATGTATTGGGTCTCTAACATCTGAACAAACAGGTCACTGTTTCTTAAGCCCACTAAAATAGGTAAACGTAGAAAAGTAAACACAAGGAAAATATGTCTTTGACCTAAGTATGGGAAGTGTCGTACTGAGCAATTCAATGTGTGGAGGCACGTCTCTTGGGGCTGGCTGCAACTGAAGCTTGCATGTTGCTCCCTTCTTGGGGAACCTCAGTGGAAGTGAATTGGATAACCACCATACCTCAGGATACAGTCTGTATGAGGGTGACGTGAGGTACGCTGCATGCAAAACTGTTCAAAGGTACTGCTTTCAGTTTAAGAATAAAACAAAAAAGGGGAAAAATTAAGACAAGGAAGAAAAGAGGTGGGTGTTTTAGATGAAGTATGAAAACAGGTGGAAAACGTGACAAAAGCCACTAAATTTCTATTTCTAAAAGGCAGTCTTATCCCTAAATTATTCCACCTGCAGAAAAATCTGTGGATAGAAATATATGTAAAATTGTCACAACTGTTTGTATTAATTCAGCGCTTTATGTTATTTTTCCTTTCAGGGGAAGAAAGGGAAGTTATGAGAAGCTCAAGGTACTGTCTAGAGTCTAATAGAAGAATAGGAGTGAATGATAGAGAGTTGCTTATTTGTTTTCATGCATTAAATATTTTAAAAGTTACCTTTTCAGGCCCATTTCTGCTTAGTATATTTACTTGTTGCAATGTTTTGATGTGTTTTCAGCAAAGGCGAATTTAGCCTGCTGTTCTGTTTGAGATAACTAAATGCATTGCAGTGAAGAATGGAATTGTTTGGTAGGCGTGATTGAAATCTTGCTGGTGGGTCCAGGAACATGTAGCTACACTGGGGTTTGAATGTTTAAAAAAAGCACAAGTACAGGCCTGCTCACTTTTGGACTTTGGATTTTTGCTTAGTGATGTTACTAACTAAACAGAGTACCTCTGCCTTGCAAGTATGTTTAAATATATCGTCATGCTTCCTGTGCAGTTTATAAGACTATATAAAAATGACACAAATAGGGAATATTTCTAACATGTGAAGAATATAATTTGCATTGGTACTTGGACTTACAATTACACTAATTTTTTTATTTTTATTTTTTTATCAAACAGCTAGAGCAGTTGTATGCTCATTTTTAATATATACTATCAGTATGTTATAGGTAGGACCACTTCTCATCCACAAACAGGCAGACTAGTTTCTCTTCAAGGCTAGTTTTTAAGCAAAATGTGCTAAGGTTTTCTTTTAGCACAGTTACTGTCTAAATGATGCAGTTTCACTGGCTGTGTAACTACAGTTGTTGCAATAAAACTTAAGAAAACATTTTCTTTTTGATTAGCTGTCTTTATTTGAATAATTTCTTAAAACGTGGTAGTTTTGAGAGGTAAGAAAGATAAATGTGCTTTCTACAAGAAATCCAAAGGCTTAGTGAATGCCTCTGGAAAACATGCAGTTTGGTTATTCATTAAATAGTAGAGAAGGGGGTTTAAAATCGTAATTTTTAATGATATGTGGGACATGAGCCAAGAGTTTAAAGGATCATTAGTGACAGAGAAAAGCTTAAGGGAATATATATGTAATGTATATTGTTCCAGTATTTATAACTATATGCTGCCTATAAATTAAGTAATATGGTTCATATGAGCTATTTAACTGACCTTTAATCACATGAAATCTTTCTATATTAAGATATTATTCCTCATAACATTCATTCTGTAAATCAGTTATTTTCATCTAGTACCAAAGTGGCTGTATATGTTTTTCCCAACAAATTACTGAACCCAGTTTTTGATAACACAGATTTAAACTGCTTTTCCCCCAAAGCTAGATTTGTGACCTTAAGTAGGTAGGAGTCCTGTCTGAAAAAAAAACGAAAAAAAGAAACATAAACCAGTTTGGATTTGGGGGTTATTCTTAGAAATGTACTGCTACCTTTAACTTGCTAATTTTGTAGCTGTTCATCACATTTTAAGAGCAAGTCTCACATTACCAAGCTGAAAGATTTTTTTCCTCTGTTCAGGAGAAAAATTCTCATTAAAGCCTGACTTATGTGGTTAATAGTGTGAAGCACATGTGTTAATCTGCTGATGATTATTGTGCCATATGGATTCTTTCCTGACGGTCTATACAGTTTTACTCTCCTCAGTGATACCAACTGAAATTTTCAGTATCACTTAAGTACTGCGGATGCCTTGCAGCAGACACCACGCTAATGCCACAGAAGGCAATGATCAGCTGGTACTAATTGCCCTTTCCCTGCTTATCTTCACAGAGTCAATATTGGGTGAGCAATATCCAAAAACCATAGCTGGGTGTTATTCCCAAAGCCCTCGCGGAGCAGCGTGGCACAGGCAGGTGTGCTGCCTGGGAGCTGCCCTTTTTGCTTTCGCAGTCACAGCATTCCTGTATGCTCAAAGGCATTTTGAAAAGCAACATTATTGTCCTGTATGTGTTTCTGTGTTAAGAAAACAGCTCTGAAACAATATTTTAAGTTTAGGACTCTGTCTCAACAGCGTGGCTTTCATACCAGCTTGGTTACCCACTTCATTCCCTGCCCGCTGCCCTTTGTTTCTGCTGTGGCATCCCAGGTCTATGTTCAGGAGAGGTAACCTGAAGCCAGGTGCTCTAATAACATCACCCTGTGCCAGCCTGATGGCCTAGGCCGTGACTAATGGAAACCTGCCTTACTCTTGATGAAATAGCTGTAACCTCGTGCTGTAACCTCGCTACAGTGCAACAGTGTAGTGCCTCCTGCCACGCTTTCAGACAAGGCTTAGCAACAGATTTAGGATAAGGTCAGTGCTGTTGTTTGTTTGCTTGTGGTTTTTTGTTGGTTTTTTTTTGTTTGTTTTTTTTTTTAATCAAGGCAGCCAGCAGCAAACTGAAGTGGCTTCACATTGTCATCGTTACTGCTGCGGATCTAACAGTGTGACGGGCCGCTTGGGTTGCAGCTGGGATGGAAGTTGAGGTGGTCGTAGGCGGTGATGAAGTTGTCTGGGCCAGTGAAGTGGCTCTTCTCCAGGGAGGTGTTGAGCCCGTTATCTCTGTACATGCCGCACTGTGCTAGACTATTCGAAAACGCGTGCGAGGTGACGTGGAAGGAGGTCTGCGAGACCGAGAAAAGGGGAGGAAGATGTTTTAAATGCCAACATCAATAGCAACTGCCAAGAAGCTTGGATGCAACGATAAGGGTACTTCATCTTTATCTGCTTCGGAAGTTCATTGCCAGGGGGATGAAGGGATGGAGAGCNCAGCAGCAAACTGAAGTGGCTTCACATTGTCATCGTTACTGCTGCGGATCTAACAGTGTGACGGGCCGCTTGGGTTGCAGCTGGGATGGAAGTTGAGGTGGTCGTAGGCGGTGATGAAGTTGTCTGGGCCAGTGAAGTGGCTCTTCTCCAGGGAGGTGTTGAGCCCGTTATCTCTGTACATGCCGCACTGTGCTAGACTATTCGAAAACGCGTGCGAGGTGACGTGGAAGGAGGTCTGCGAGACCGAGAAAAGGGGAGGAAGATGTTTTAAATCATCAATAGCAACTGCCATGTGCAGAAGCTTGGATGCAACGATAAGGGTACTTCATCTTTATCTGCTTCGGAAGTTCATTGCCAGGGGGATGAAGGGATGGAGAGCAGCCCTGTGGAGAACGACTTGGTGTGTGAAAAGCTGGACATGAGCTGGCAATGTGCACTGGCGGCNTGCAGAGGCCAAAACTTTGAGGTGCTGTCTCCCAAACCCCTGGCCGAAGCCCAGGGGGTGCCTCTGTCACCCCACACCCCTACCTACCGGCACCTCGTGCACCGTGGGGGCTTTGCTGCCGTAGGCCTGGTTGGTGGTCCGGTACCGGGGGTGAGGCTCCGGCTTCCTGCGGAGGGAGAGCACAGGTGGGAGCGGGGCTGCCGGGGGGCTCGGCGGGGCGGGGGCCGCGCTCTCCCGGGGCCGGGA
>VYXH01008550.1:280366-298519 GCA_013397275.1 Burhinus bistriatus
GGCCGGGGCTGGTGCGATACCAGTCGCTGGTGCGGGGACCGGGACTGCCCGCGGCCGCCGGGCGGGACATGGCGGACGGGACCGGGCGGCGGGGCCGCGCGTTGCCCGGCGACGGGACGCTGAGGGCGGGCAGCGATCGCTCGCCGCACCGGCCCCGGCCCCCACTCCGCAGGAAGCGGAAGGCGGCGTCTGACCTTCTCCTCCTCCTTCTCCTGTTTGCCCTGCGGCCGCCGGGCAGGGAGCATGGCCGTGCCGCGGTTCCTGCGGACAGGTGAGCGGGTTGTCCCCAGCCCAGCCCCGCCCCGCAGACCCCGGCCCGGCCCGCCTGTGTGAGCCCCGTGTTTCTCTCCCCGCAGCAGCCCCGCGGTTCTACAGCAGCGTACCGGCCCCGGCGGCGGCCCGGCCCCGCGGTGAGTGCTGCCGCGCACCGGCCCCTTCCCCAGGGAAAGAGGGGGGGGATCTCACCCGAGCCGGACCCCCGGGGGCCAGGCGATGAGCAATGTCCTTGCTGCTATGGCCAGGCCCTCGTTGTAGTCAACGTGGGCGCATCAGGGCCCTTTCTGCAGTCCCGGCTCATCCCCTGCAAACACAACAAGAGGGAACAGTGATGGATTTTTTTATTTTTTTTCCCCCCATCTCTCAGCTGTGGATGACAAGCTGCTGTCCGAGCCTCTCAGCCACCCCGACTTCTTCAACGTGAAGGAGCTCTTCTCCCTGAAAGATCTTTTTGATGCTCGGGTGCACCTAGGGCACAAAAAGGGATGTCGGCATAGGTGAGTGACCCGTTTCGTGATCCAGCACTTGTTGACATCAGGAGTGTTTTCCGAGATCGTATGAGCCTTTGGGGGCTGCAGTAGATCAGTCTGGAGCTGAAACCGCCCACGCAGACCCACATTTCCTCCTGGGCACAGTTACTGCCCTCTAAAAGTGCAGGGACCCCACTCAGCATGGGCACCCAGCGGGGTGTCGGACTTGCACCCTGAGCCCGGCTGGGACAGACATTGTGCACAAGGGCTCTCTGCAGAGAGCACCTCTGGTACCAGCAGGGAGCTGGGGTGTGGGAAGGTTTCTGTGGGGCCACAGCATGTTCGGAAACACTGCTTGATGCCTGTAGCACCCCGTCCCCGTGTCCCCTTGTGTCGCCCTCCCTCTGTCCCTGTAGGTTCATGGAGCCCTACATCTTTGGCTGCCGCCTGGATCAGGACATCATCGACTTGGATCAGACGATGCAGCACCTCCAGCTGGCTCTCAACTTCACTGCCCACATCGCCTACCGCAAGGGCATTATCCTCTTCATCAGCCGCAAGCGCCAGTTCTGCCACCTGGTCGAGACCATGGCGCAGGAATGCGGGGAGTATGCCCACACCCGCTACTGGCAGGGCGGCCTGCTCACCAATGCGCACATCCAGCTCGGGTCCGGTGTCCGCCTGCCTGACCTCCTCATCTTCCTCAGCAGCCTAAACAACGTCTTTGAGCCCCACGTCGCCATCCGGGATGCTGCCAAGATGAACATCCCCACAGTGGGGGTGGTAGACACAAACTGCAACCCCTGTTTGATCACCTACCCCATCCCTGGGAACGATGACAGCCCCACTGCCATGGAGCTCTACTGCAAGCTCTTCAGGATGGCCATCATCCGTGCCAAGGACAAAAGGAGGAGGAGTGAGGTCTTCGACGACCTGCAGAGCAAAGCAGAGGGCAATTAGAGCCCTAGGGACAGGCTTGGCCGTGCCCAGCAGCTTGGTGATGGGCGTCCTGCTCCACTCCTGCGGGCACTGCAGGACTGACCCTGCACCCAGAGCACCAGGTTTCGGCAGAGCTGGGCTGGTTGTGGAAGGGACCCCCCCAGCTATACCACTGCGCAGAGATCCCACGGCAGTCACAGCTGTGATGGGTCTCTAGCTTAAAATAAAATTGTCCGGAACGATGTAAGGGGAGACGGAGCCAGGCCAGAGCCAGCTCCTGTCCTTGTTTGTCCCTGTTGCAAGGAGGTGCCTCGGTCCTGTGGCCTTCCTGTTGCTGAGCTTGTGATCTCACCACTTATATCTCGTGCCTCTTCTTGATATGACAAATAAAGGTCCCTGTGATCCTTTTTCTTTCTTCCCTTGTGAAATGAGAAGATACGGGGGAGTCTCTGGCAAATTTTACGGTTGTGGGATGGCAAGGGGTGAAGGGTGTTCCCAGCCTGGGGACCCTCGGGACGTTGCAGCCAAGGGACAAGGGAGATGCAAGGCTGGCTGCTGCATCACAGGGTTGGAGGGTCCCTGTTTTGTCCCAGAGTCCAACCTCTGCCACCGCCACAGGGGGTGGGCGACTGCAGCATGCAGCTGAGAAAAGGGAAATCCAGCCCCTAACATGCCTTGTGTCTCTGCGGGGGGGCTTAGGACGGTTCTGCAGGGCTGGGGGTCAGGCCCACCGTGAGGAAGAGATCTGGGCCAGGGGTCCCGGTCCGTGTCCCGGTCCGCCGTCTCCGGCCGCTCCCTGCTCTGCGTCCTCCCGCCCAGCAGGGGGCGCTCGCGGGAGCGGACGCGCGGGCCGCATTGTCCCCGCGCCGCTTCCGCCCGCCTGCCCTATATAAGCGGAAGGCGGGCCCTCAACCGCCTTTTCGGCGGGTCACTCGGTGGGGTAAGGGCCAGCGGCGGGCGGTCCCTTAGTCCCGTTCCGTCCTGGCAGGGTGAAGGGAGGGTCTCTGGTCCTCCCGGGCGGAGAAAGGCGGGGCCTGTGCCGCACTCACCGCCGGCCGCTCTCCCCGGGCGCCCCTTCCCGCGCCATGTTGCAGCGAAGCTTCTTCAGGGCGGGCCCTGACGGCGGCTGGTGGGTGGCGGCGGCGGCCGGTTCCGCTTCTCCTCTTCTCCCCCGTCGCTGAACAAGGGCAGGCTGCGGCGTGAGGACATGGCGGCGGACCGGTAGACCCCCCCGCCCCCGTGCGGGTGGAGGAAGGGGCAATGGAGGTACGGGGTGGCTCCCGTGTCTCCCTGGGGGGGTTGCCTGCGTGTGAGGTGCTGGTCGTACTGATCTGGGTCACCCCCAGGGAAATCAGGGTTTAGCCCCTAGTGTCGCCTGTCCCCCCTCCCCGGGTTTCTGGGCCTCACATAGGCAAAATGAACCGGGCACAGCCCGGAGGAGACCCGCAGGTCGCCAGGGTCCCCTCCGGCGCTGTGGTTGCTCCAGGCACTGCTCTGTTCAGTGCGGATCGGGTATGTTATAAACTGATGTATAGGAACGTACTAGAATTAAGGTAAATACGGCTGTGCTTCCATTGAAGGAGGGGTGAAAATTGAGGGCTGCCACCTCTTCAGGTGAATCTATTCAGCAAACGATATTTAAAAAAAAAAAAGGTTTTAATCTTTTGGTTTTCTGTTAAAAGGCGCAGTTAACAAAGAAGGTTATTATGCAATCAGAGAAATGCTTGTTATTAACGGAATTCTTCTCCCTTCCCTTGTATTTGCCTTTTTTCAGCCTGGTAGAAGACCAAGGGGAAAGTGAAAAAAGATTGTGTGTCTTGAAAAATCAAGGGTAGGTGGTGCTTAACTCAAAGGCTGTCCAAGGAGGTTTCAGCCGTCTTGTTACCTCTCTAAGTGGTGTGTTATGTTTAGTAGCTACACTTGCACCAAATATCTTTAATACTACTTTCTGAGTAGGTGATATAATCTTGTTCTTACAAATACATACAACTACCACCTTTCTCAGTCTTTGTGGGGTTTTTTCCAACCTGCCACAGGCGTTGCAAAGGTGGCTGCTGTGGCATCTTTGTGTCATTAGGTGGCAGAGAGGGACAGGCTATGTTCTACGCTCGTTTGTTCTGAAACCCGTGAGCACTCAGAGTGATTGATAGCCTGACATTATTTATAAATAGGCTGGTTAATAGGAGACTCTTGAGAGATGAAGCCTTCCCTATTTTTTTTTAATTGCCTTAAATGCAAGATCTGTATGTAATAGAATAGAAAGGTGTTTTGTTTGACCTGTAGTGGATTTGCAGCAGGAAGGCTGTGCGTGGCTTTCTGATTATTTAGCCTTGAAAACAGTAAGATCCTGTTAGTACATAGACTTGTATTACAGAAGAATGAGTTGAAGTGATCTGTCTTAAGCCACGTGGTATGTTAGTGACATCACTGGGAGCATGTCCTGGGAGTCGCATGCTGCCAGCCTGGATTCTTTTCCTGTCTGAAAGCAAAAATTTGCCTGTGCTATGCATTTGTTTCTTTAGCTTCCCTTTCTTACTGGGCCTTTCAAATTTCTGTCATCAGTGAAACAGTAACTATATAACCAGGCTTTGAAGCCTGTCTAAATATATAAATTAAATGCTGTATATATTTTCCACTTCTTTCTCAGAGAAAGCCGTGTGACGTGGCAGAGCCAGGAGGTCTTCTCAAAGACCGGAGGTGAGCAGCAGTGGATGCAAGTTCCCCTGTTGAATAGCTCCGTGCCCCAGCTCGTGTTGCAGATGTGGCTGTAGTGCCATATTTGTGTCATTAAGTGGCAGAGAGGAAAAGGCTGTGTCTTTCCTAGTGCTCTGAAACCTGTGAGCAGTCGGGAACGATGAACAACCTGACAATTATTTCTTGTTTTTCGGTGTTTTGGTTTTTTTTCTTCAATGTTAATCTTAAATTGTGAAGGATGGATAGCTGTGGAGGCACCAGGGTACAGAACCTAGCCCTGTCCTTCAATGTGACAGTCATTCCCTTAACAAATACCTTGTTTATGTGAAAGATAAGAGATACGACTGACTTTTCTGCTGTCATGTTCTACATTTTAGAAGTAAACTTCTGTGTTTTACTAACATGCTATGTTAAAAGCTAATTCAGGTTTCTTGCATATTGTATCTTTTATTGTTACGGAGAAATGGCAAACTCCAGTATTTTTTATTTTAATAGTCCTGAGTCCCTGGAGATTTGCTCTTCTGACATGTTAATATCATTAGGGGTCAGAGATGAAGGGGCTTCCTGTGTCTGAAACTTGTTAACTGCTGAGAGATGAGTAGCTTGACATTGTTTCCATGTGTGCCTCTTTTTCCAGACAATTGGTGGAAGGTAGAGCAAATTTCCTTTGAAAAGCAGTTAAAATGATGCCAATTTTAACTGCATCAGGGGAAGGTCCTCCCATATCTTTTTTTACGAGGACAAGTAGAAGCGACAGCTCTATTCCTAAATTCTATTTATATATATAAACAGTTGAGTGTGGATTTAGCATATTGAGAAAATTGCACCCTGTTCCCAGCATCAATAAAACACTCAGCCAACATCTTGCCTTGCAAGGGAGCTGAGTAAGTATGACCAGAAGGTGCAAGTCTTCTGAAATGCAGCTTTATAATTGTACTGGCAGGTGAAAGGAGGGGAGAAAAACAACTGAACAAACCACCCCCTACCCCCAAAACCGCAAACTGAAGATCTTTTTCCATCTTACAGTTACTTTTGAGAACAGGACTGAGTTCTGGAAAACTTGCTTCAAATGTTGAAGGTAGGTATTAGTCATTTTCTTGGAAATATACTCAACCTCAATGTGTTACCAAAACCAAAATGGTGTCTGGGTAGAAGTCCTTGGGTTGGTACATCTGGTCCCTTCTGACTTCTTGTGGGACATAGAAAAATAAAAAGAAAATTGAAAAAAACCACTACTAGTGCATACTTGCAGAAAGAACTTAAACTTCAGTATTTTTTCATCTTTTTTTGCTGACAGGCCTCTACTTTAGGTGGAGCGCACTCAGGTTCCTCTGTTTTACAAATGCAGTAATTTTTGTAAGCGGTCTTAAACACTCTTCTGATCAACTTTTTTATTCTCCTTCCTCAGACTGCTTTTCTCAGCTCCCAAAGTCCATCCTTTTAAGGGCAGCTGTCAGTCAGAACAAGACACTTTTTTTGAGAGCTTACGCTTTTGTGTATATTGGAGTGCCTGAGATTATCAGAACTGGCTCCAGTACTACTGCAGTCTGACACAAAATGCTACTGAAAAAAATGTTTGTGTCACAGATGTGCAAGATGATGACATTGTTTCTTAGGCATAATGAAGAAAAATAAAAAGATAGATTTCAGTAATCCAAGCGAAAAAAGCTAAAACCCGAAGTCTTTGAAGTCATTCTAACTTTCAGTAAATGCAGCAGTGGAATGCTTTGCCCTGTTAGAGAGCACAGGTACCAAAATATCCGAATAGCTCTGTGTGTCACTGTCCTTTCTTGGGTGATGTGGTGCACGTGATCTTCTGCTGTGCTGGTGTTACTAAAACAAGTGGTGGGAGAAGCTTTGGCTACTCATAGATAGTATTGTGAAACTGAGAGGCTTTGCAGTGATTAACGGCTTGACAAAATCTGGCAGTGCTAAGGTGGAAAATGTCCTCATTAAACGGGCATTATGAGGGCCAAAGGTGCCATTAACCAAGCGGCTAGCTGCTGGCTGCAAAATGAGCCATTTAATTGGGAAAAGTCAGCGCCTACCAGCAGTGGATTTGGAAAAGAATGCTAATAAGGTTGTTGGGGATATGGTTATGCAAAGAGGCATGCCTTAAGATGCGACTCTTCCATTTAAATTCCCTGACTTCTTTTAACCCTGAAATACGTATTTGAGTTTTTTCATCAGACCTTTCTTGCATCAAGGGTCCTGTAGGGGCAGTGAGTGCCTAATGAGCCTCTCCTTAGAACTTCACTGTGTGAGCCATAGGACAGCTATTAAAATTTTCCTAACAGCATTTGCTGTTAACCGTCTTCCCAAGACTGAGCAGCAATCTGAGGCTATGAATATTGCTTTACTGGAAGAATAACCTGGCTCTCAGCTGTGGAAAAGATGAATATTTTGTATTAAAGTGGTTTTGAGAGAAATTAAAAATCTTCCTGCATGTTAACTTAGCCCTTCACCATTTAGAACTGGTTTATGTCATGGCTTTGAACGCAGGAACAAACCCAGCTTTTCTTTCTCAGCTCTATCAATAGCTTGCCTCTGCACTGAGGTTGGCAAACTCGCCTTTAATTTTTAGGGAGCCCAAGAGTGAAAGAGTAACCATGAGCAGGCTCTAGCTATCATGTTGTTAAATTATCCTTTTCCTAGACTTGCCAGAGTGCACTGTGCCTAGCCAGAAGATTTTTTTCAAAACTTTTCTGATCTGTGGCGAAGAACCTCTCCTAAATAGGCTAATTTATGAGTGCCATCTGCCTTCTGTCCCTGCCTTCTGTCGTCCTGATCCACACAAGTTTGCAGGCACTCCGCTTCCACTGACCGCAGTGAATACAGCCAGTGTGAGTTACGGTGTTCTGTGGTTCTGGACTGAAGTAAATCACTTTCTGAAGTTTCCCTGTGAATCCTGATAACCAAGTCCAGCTATAACTTCCCTAAAACTTGGTTTCATTTTATGAAGCTTTTTTTTTTCCTCTGGGATATGAAAAATCTTGGACGGTCCCAAGACAAACCTGACATAATTCATCAATTAGCTGAAAATGTTGCCTCTGAAATTAAAAGCAATTCTCTGTCCCAACTAGCTGCAGTTCCTTAGCTGAGATAGCGAACAGGAGTCTGGATGGTATGGATTAATTAGCTTCATAGGATTGACATTTATTGCTAACTTTTGTTGGCTGTGCTTATCTGAAGTTGTTGTCTAACATCCTGGGCCTTTTCTTATTTGCAGATTGTGCCATGAGCTTTAGAATTTCTAGCAAACCTGGCTACAGCAGAAGAAATGGTTAGCAGTGTCTGCATTTGAAGATCCCTAAAACTTCATCTTTTCTCATACAGGGGCTCGAGGACACCTACAGCCAGTCGAAGTGCATGCCATGGTGCTTGTGGTTCTCAAACGTTTGCTGCAACCTGTGTATGCAAATGTCAGTTTAAAAAAAATTACAGCTGTCGTGCTCCAGGTTTTGCTGTACTCCTGTTGAGCAGCCATAGGAGTTGTAATCCTGCCATTCTCCCAGTTGGCTCGGCTCATACGCTGTTCTCGCAGCCACATTCTAAAGCACTGCTGTTTCAGTCCGTGTTTTCTCTACATGGTTAAGAAGGATTTAAAAAAAAAAAACAAACCAACAAAAAAAAACCTAAATAAAGATGCTACCTACAATAAGTCTGAAATTATGCTTGTGTATTTGTAGCGCTCCAAGTAATAGTCTAGGATTTAAGACTTTTATTTGTGGGTATGAGAACTAGGATGTTTTCTTACTTTAAACAATGAACTGTTGAAGTCCTGCTGCTTACCTTCATCCCCTTATAGCACAAATCTGCTCTGCTGCTGAAGCAGCAGCATCTGGTGAGGTCAGATTGTCAGTCTTTCGGTATTCTGGCTTTTCCTCTTTTTCTACCTAATGTGGGAAATCTGGAGAAGGCATGAGTGTAAAATAGCTTTGCCTTTAGTAATTTGTCTCCCATATTGTAGTGTAGCTTGTAAACCATAAGCACGTGTCTGAAAACACTTGCGCTTTTTATTAGTGATGAATAAAACGTGGTGCTCTTGGGGTGTGTGAGTCAAGTGATTCCTGTGAGTGACCACTGCTGCTACTGGGGTGTGTGGATCAGTAACGTGGTAATGTGACAGTTCTTGTCAGAAGCGTCTTTATTTGAATAAAGCTGTCTCGGCTAGTTCTTTACAGTACAGGGGCTGTCTTTGTCCTTGAATTTCATTGTTCATCATAAATGCTTAAAGAGATTCTGATATTATGGATTATGTGGGTAAGCAAGGAACAGTTGTTTTCTAGGTGCTGACTTGCTGCTTTATCTAATACTGCTTTGGGGGAATGGAGCAGCAGGGATTAAGTGTAGTGGGAATGATGCTTATCTGGACAAAATTTTCTAGTAAATTGCAAACAGAGGGGAGGGTGAAAAATGGCTTTTCTGAAAACCTGAGGAGAGGATTTGGCACGGTTGTTAGGTTCCTTTTTATAATAGTGAAAGAAAATTAATTTATCGGTGGAGCTGGTTGCCATGGGAATGCAGGACAATAGTGGAGGAGCTGGGGTGGCTGCATGGGGCCTCATTACCGAATTCCAGTCCTCGCCTTCGCCCTCCACCAAATGCTGCTGTGCAGGTGAACCTGCACCAGCACAGCCCAGTGTGGAGCTGGGGCCTTGGCCAGCTTTGCAGTGTTCGTACTGAATGACGGCTGACTCCGAGGGGCTGAGGAACCTGCCACCCTTCAAACAGAAACCTTACAAATGCTCAACCTTCCCACAGATGACTGATGGGAAGCCAACTTCCTTGGTGGGAAGTGAGCTACACTGGCTCTGTGCTAGATTTAGAGCACTGTTGACACTAAAACATTTCCTCCATAAATAATAGTGAGAGGTAATGATGATCCTATAGAACTAATAGAAGGAAATACTGGTATCTCTGCTCCAAAGGGCTCATAAATTTGCAGCCATGATGCTACCAATTGCCTTCACAGGCCATATATACTGCCAGATATATTTTTTTTCTCGGTGATTGTACTTCAGATACACACTCCATTTCACTACGCAATTGTTGGCAAGAGCACTGGCATACGGTCCATCAGCAGGAATACGATTGTGCTGGGAACAGAGCAAGCTCGGGGTCGTTTACATAAACTCTTCCTCTCTACCCATAGTTTTAAAAAATGAGTATTTAAAGGAAACAGACTGGAGTTAGAGACCTGGTAGTATTTACACAGCCAAACAAATGTCTTGAAACCTGCTGAAAGCTTGCCTGGAAATTAATTTTAATAATGAGAGAAGCACTGGATTATTCTGGTATTAATCTTTAACCTCTGCAGTGCAAGCTCAGCTTAGTTTTAGGAGAATTAAACCAAGAGGTTGGCTTATCCCTGCTCTGAGTATTGTGGGCAGTAACACACGGAGCATGTATGTTAAGCGATCAGAATTGTTCCATGTTTAGCCCTTTTCCTTTAAGCCATCCTTGCCTTTAATGCTTCCCAAAGCTGACACATGAGAGGGAATGGCCGGCGCTGCACATTTCAGGCTGCGTGTGGGAGCCTCGCACATCGCTGTCTGGGGTCAGGCACTTAAAAAAAAGGAATGAAAGAATTGCCAGGATTCTCTGCTGTGGAAAGGACAGCTTAGCTGCTTCCTAAGTTACACCTGGATCTGATGGCGTGTGACTCAGACACTTAAGGAGAGACTTTTGAATAGGGAAATCTACCTTTTTAGATCACAAGCAAGCTGGTACTTAAAAGGCTGCTGTTTCGCTATTGATGTACTGGTGTGATTCACGTAAAAGCTATTTATTTACATCAGAGATGTTCATCAAAAGAAGATGTGACAAGTACAGCATGAATGATTCATTCTCATCTCTCTGCATTGCTTTCCTGTTAATCAAGAAACAGTTAGATGCATCCAGCTGGACTCTGCTTCCTTATCCCTTTCCGTGTCATCTTCTTCCCCCAAGTCTGTTCAGCCCAGCTCCCGGTGTCCCAGCTCCGCAGCACACTCTTGCCGACTGTATCGATGATCCTGCTGGGCGGTGGAAGTCATGACACTTGGTTTTCCATGAAGGAGAAGGGGCTGCAGCTATGCTGAACTCCCTGGGCAGGGTGTATGTTTCCTGGGGGAGAGAAGATGGGAGAAGCAAGCCTTCAGCCCTTGGACTTTACTCCAAGACTGCAGATTCTAAACTGTGCTTCCCCCGTTAGGAATATTTGGTGTTGGAAATCTTTTTCCAGAGCAAAGTCTTGAGGTTGTTCAGCACAAGGGAGTGGTGCACTTCCATCTGGCTGGCCAGGCCACTCAGGGTCATGCAAGTTCGGAGCTGTTTCTGAAGCTCCTCTTTCAGCTCTGGTGGTGCTCCGTAGAGCAAGTAGTCCTGCAGCAATCTGCAGACCTTCGCCAGGTTGGGCTGCACCATGTCGCTTTTGCACTGCTTCATGAGTTTGTCACACGTCGCCATACAGTCCTTCCCGTAGGTGCAGTCCACATTCTGCTCACAGTGACGTCCCTTGAGGAAACCTCTGATTGTCATCTCTGTTGCCACCTTCCTCAGGTTGACCATTTTGAAGTCGTATTTGTCGTTGTAGCCCACATTCTTAAAGCTGGTCTCGCAGATGTAGAAGTTCCCGTAGGTCCCATGGAATATCTCCTCCACAAACTCCAGAAGGCCAATGGCGATCTTTGCCCGCCGAGGCCACGCTGGTGCAAACCACTGGTGGATGATTTGGTGGACGACTGAAGGCAGCAGTGACTGGAGGAAGGGGGGGACATCCACTCCATAGAGGGAGGTGTGGAGGATCTTCTCAGTGACGTAGAGGTCCCCACAGTGCCCCAGCAGTTTGGAAGTGTGCTCTTTCTCGTGCAAGGAGAGCATGAGAAGAAACTCATTGAGCTGAAGTAGCGCCCAGATGGATTTGGCCTCTGCTAAAGACACTTTCCCATCCTGGTTCACATCTGCCATGGTGATGATTCGGCTCACCAAGGCTGCAAGAGAAGGCTGATCTCCCAGGTTGGACTGCGAACAGAACAAGAAGCGGCATCAGACCCTTGCAGGTCTCTGTGTTTAGGCTTCATATTACAAAACTGAGCTGGGGAAGTGAGGAACTGAGCTTGGGAGAGGAGGAAACAGCCACCACACTCAAGCAAATCCAGTGTTGTACTGTTGTGTATAGAATCACGGAATCACGTAGGTTGGAAGAGACCTTTAAGATCATCAAGTCCAACCATCAACCTAACACTACCAAACCCACCACTAAACCATGTCCCTCAGCACCACGTCTACTTGTCTTTTAAATACCTCCAGGGATGGCGACTCCACCACTTCCCTGGGCAGCCTGTTCCAATGCTTGACAACCCTTTCAGTGAAGAAATTTTTCCTAATGTCCAATCTAAACCTCCCCTGGCACAACTTGAGGCCATTCCCTCTTGTCGCATTGCTACAACCTCCTTTCAGGTAGCTGTAGAGAGTGAGAAGGTCTCCCCTCAGCCTCCTTTTCTCCACGCTGAACAACCCCAGTTCCCTCAGCTGCTCCTCAGAAGACTTGTGCTCTAGACCCCTCACCGGCTTTGTCGCCCTTCTAACAAAGGGTATGGTTGGAAGGATTCCACTCCAGCAGAATTTTACCAGCCTCGGGGCTGCTCTAGACCCAGATGGCAGCAAGCTTTTGAGAGCGAAGGCCAGGCAGCGCTGTGGTCCCACCACAGCAGCAGAAGCCCTGTGCAGGGTGACTGCCGCAGAAGTGCCGGCACTGCCAGGGCTGCCCGTGGGCTTGTGAATAAGCTCTGGCCAGCACAGATGCCACCAGCAGCTGTGGTTCAGTGGCCTCCAGGGCTGCTGCTGCTAAAACCTCACAAATAAGAATTCCCATGCGAGAACAGAGGTTTTTCCTGGCTAATCCTGTACTTGCTCTGCAGTAAGGGTAAGGAGCCCTGCCTGGCACCCAGCAGCTGATGCGGGAGCATGGGCCAGAGGAGCTCTTGTTTAAGGGGAAGGAAAGACATGTTTAGTCTTTCTGACTTATAAATACTTAAAGGGAGGGTGCCAGGAGGATGGGACCAGTCTTTTTGCAGTGGTGCCCAGTGATAGGACAAAAGGTAACGGGTACAAACTTGAACACAGGAAGTTCCATCTAAACATGAGGAGGAACTTCTTTACTTTGAGGGTGGCAGAGCACTGGAACAGGCTGCCCAGAGAGGTGGTGGAGTCTCCGACTCTGGAGACATTCCAAACCCGCCTGGACACCGTCCTGTGCAACCTGCTGTGGGTGACCCTGCTCCGGCAGGGGGGTTGGACTAGATGATCTCCAGAGGCCCCTGCCAACCCCGGTGATTCTGAGACTTGCAAGTGGCATCCTGGGTCCACAAGATCCCGGAGCGACACTCCACACTGACCTTCAGGAAGTTGAGGAGCATTTCTTTGAACTCATCCATTGATGTCCCTCGTGTCGGTTTGTCAAACAGGACTATGCCCCTCCTGGGCACAGAGTCTGGGTGGCTGTCTGCCTTCAAGGCTTCCTCGATGCCACATTTGATGATCACCTCCCGTTCCCTCCAGAGCCCACTGTAAACCTACAGCAGAGAGTGGACAGGCGGAGACAGGAGGAAAACAACAGCAAGTGCAGAGAACTGGTTTTTGGTTTGGGACAGGTACTGGGGATGGGGTTAGGAGGAGACGTGTGGACGGGTGGAGGAGGACATTTCCCAGGTTTGATGCTTGCACCCATCCCCTGACGTGTGGTGGTCTCCCCAGTGGGCAGAGACCTACCTGCTGGGTGGGAGAGGAGGAGAGGCAGTGCTGGAAGAGGAGGCTGCGCTCCTCACACAGGTCTTTGCACGTGGAGCCAGAAATGATTCCTTTCTTGTACTGGTCACACTGGGGAGGGGAAGGCAGAGAGAGGAGCTCAGTGGGGGCAGCTCCCTGTTTGCCCAAAGAAATCTGACAGATCCAGGCTCAGTCCCACAGCTTGTGATCTGGGGCACCCCCAACACATGAGCTGGGGGTGTGCACCCCCCCCTGGCCCCCCCGTGCTGCCGCCAGCCCCGTGCCCATCCCCTGCTGTGCCCAAACTCCTTACCACCCTTCCTGCAGCAGGGCTGGGGCCAGAACTTTGTTTTCTTTCAATTTACCACGTGTACCTGACAGCGTCATCAATCCCATCATGTCCCCAGTGAGCCTGTTTCCTCTGAGTTCATGTGAGTCTCTTACACAAGAGAAAAACACCCCTTAAAAGAGGCACGTCCAATTGCAAAGCCCCCCAGGCTGTTTGGAGGCAAGAACAGTACCTCCGATTGGCAACAATTTCTTTCTTTCCTGGGCTTTTGAGGTTCTCGAGCACAGAGGGGCTGCTCAGGGTCACCACCCCAATACCACTATGGCCTTCGGTTTGGCAGCCTGCAAGGTGCCCCCAGCCATGGGGGACCCTGGCCGTGCCGCACAGCATGCAGGTGGCTTCAGGAAATATCTGCATTGTGGCAGCCATTTCGGCCAGTTCAGGGTGTCTAGGAGGGAGGGGAGAGTCTTGAGCTTAGACTTTCATTGGGAAGAGGTAGTGCCAGTTGCTTAGAGTCCAGCCTCTTCCAGCCCCCAAACTCTCTGCTCTCTGTCTTCCAAAGACTCCGAGAGCCAAATATTTCTACTGGACCCAGAGCAGGGACTTTAATGGGGAAGACATGGGGAGAGGAGGGTGTAGGTGCACCTGGGGCTGAGCCCTGGCCAAACGGGCAGCAGCTGTGGGCAGAGCTCCCGGTTGCAGGCAGGACTCTTTGGGGTGGTTCGGTGCCTTGGGCAAGGTGGGGCTGGGCTGGCAGGGACCCTCATGCTGCTGGAGCGACCAAAGAGGATTTGCTCCTGCTGCAAGCCCAGGGGTTAGGGGAGCTACCAGGGCTGGAGGAGAGAGCAGCATGGAGCTGGGCGAGGATGAGGATGCACAGGCTCAGGCTGCTCAGCAGAGCAGCAGCTGCTGCTGTGAAATGGGCTGGCCTCAGTCCAGGCAGTGGCGGGGACAGGGACAGACAGTGGCTCTGATCCCCAAGCCGGGCAGCTCGGTGGGGAGCTGGAGGCATCCCAGGGCAGGAGAGGCAGCACCTCTGCAGCATCACAGCGAGGTCACAACAGCCTCAGGGCTGGAAAGAGGAGCTGCAGAAATTCACTGCATCTTTTCCCTCTTCTTTTTTTCCCCCTGACATGGATGGGAATTAACCCTTGGACCTGCTCACGGGGGACACAGCCAGACATGGCATCTTAAACCCCGAGCTCCGAGCAGGAAGGCCCAAGCCCCCATGGTCAGAGTCATGCAGAAAATCAAATTAAATGATCGTCGCTGTTGTTATGGCAATTCCTGCCTCCCTTCTCTGCTGAAGGATTGATGAATGAGGCGTTTCCAGCCAGATCCTGGCATCCCCCTCCTCGCCTGGGCTGAGTGGGTGACCTGCTCCCCTGCTGTGGGGCAGGCACAGCAGTCCCGAGGGGGCCCTGCTTGGCTGCCGGCCCCAGGGATGCTGTGGGGAGCCAGCTGCACCCCACTGCAAACCCCAGGCAGGGGCAAAATGCATTAAGCCAAGCTCCCGTGAGGGGTCTGCTCTTCACGCAGGCTGGTGCTTTCTTTAGGGCAGGCCAGCCGTTACAGAGCAGTACCCACGGACTGGCTGCTCCCTTTTTTTCTCTGGCTCTGCGGAGCTTGAGGGGGCTGGCACAATGCTCTCCCTGCCTGCAGACCCTGCGCTGACATTGCAACTTCATCTCCACAGACATTAATCTACCCACATCTGTCTGCCCTGGCCTGCTTCCCTCCGACATCTCATTAAATTGTTTCGCCGTCGCCCTGGCAGGATAAGGTCACCTCTCCCGTTCCGAGCTCCGTGTGATGCCGGGGACGGTGCTGGGGAAGCAGCTGCTAGGAGAGCTCCTCGGCCCAGCTTTTGTACAGGATGCTGCCCCGGCGCTGCCTGCCCAGCTGCAAAGCACTGTACAGGGCTTGGGGGGCTGGAAATGGGGCTCCTGCAGCTCCGCTCACCCCCAACCAGGACCAGTGCAGCCACGGGGGCTGCTGGCCACCACTCACAATTATCACCCGGCAGACGTGGCCGCGGCAGAGCTCGGAGTAGGAGGAGTAATGCATGTACGCCACCCAGCTGCCCACGAAGATGCCCAGCCACACCACCAGCAGGTATTTCACCTTGATGCCCGGGAGGCGACTCTGGAAGGAAAAGAAAACGCGAGTGAAAGCCAGGGCTCTGCACAGGTCAGCAGCGGCTGGACAGGGATGACTTCTTCTATACAAACCAAACTGAGCATTTGTAAAACCTTCAGCCTTTTTTGTATATATTCACCAGTCTATTACGCAACTCCTGCTGCAAGTAGGTCACTTAAAATTCCCTAAAAGCAGGGAGATTACAGCTCTGGGCTGCAAGGAGCTGGATGCCATACATCCCCACGCCCGGGAGCTGCGGCTGCATATGCTGCTTTCCTGCCAGTGCAAGGGCAGAGCCCGCTGCCCTCTGCAACCCTGGGGTTCACTGTCAGGGCTGCGAGAGGCTCTGCTCCTGCCCAGCCAGACCCTTCTGGGCAGATGCCCCCCTTGCAAAGCCCCACAGGCATGGCAGGCTGCCATCTCCTGCGTGGAAGCAGGCAAGTAGCAAACCTGGAAGCGCATGGATAATACTCCATGCAAATGCCTCGGAGGCTTACAGCATGATTTTCTTTTCCTGGCTTCATTTCTTCCCCTCTGCCCCTGTAACAGCAGCACCGCTGCTAGCTGCCCCCCNACCCCTATAGCATGGTGCAGATCCCCGGTGATTCCTAAGCGCAGGGAATTAAACCTTGCGTCAAACACCCCATTCCCTCTGGTTTCTATAGATAATTCCTGCTTCACGCTAGGCCAAGAGAGCCCTTGGCCAGTGGACACCTCCAAACCCTCCTCTCTCCTTGCACTGCATCAGCTGGTGAGACCATGACCTGCTGCTGGCATAGGGCTGGATCGGAACGGATGCGGCACCATTAAAACCTGCCAAGGATCCTCACTTGGGTCTTGTAGCCCAAAACCGCTTCCACCTCCAAAATGCCTCCTCCCTGGTCCCTTGCTAAGCAGTGTAAGGGCTCTGGCCCATGGCAATAACCGGAGCCAGTGGAGCCTCCTGTCCTCCTGCTGCACTGGCTGCAGCCAGCGGCTCGGCTTGTCCCAGCCCCAACAAATGGCCTTCACAGGAATCAGCAGGCGAGGGTGAAAGCAGGCTGGTCTGCCTCGAGATCCTGACATTTTGCATATTAATTGGAAATGCCAAAGTGTGAACCAGGCCACAATGCCCCATTTGCCTGTCAAGCAATGGCACTGCTAATTAATGCCTGTTAAAGAGAACCCGACCATGGCAAGGACTTGGAAAAGACAAAGGATGGGTGGCTGCTCCTGTGAACTGAAAACCAGCTCAAGTCCCTGAAGTCAGACATACACCACTGTGACGCGTGAGATCCTCCCCAGCGCAGCAGCCCCCTGAAAACTGCCCAGTGGTGGGTATGTGACCCATCAGGGCCCCCGCTCTCAGCAAAGGGGGCCTTTCCATAGACTTCCCACTAGAGACACATCTTGGGGTGGCAAAGCCCTGGAATGGCCAAAATGTCCCTTTTTGCTTATTCAGACCTAGAATCCATCATGGTCTTGGGGCAGGAGGGGGGTTGGGACTGCGGCATGGGGAGCGCTGGTTTCATTGTCCTTCTAAATGGTGGAAAGAAACACGGAGGTGGGGGATGCATTGCAATGAGAGGTTCCACTGGGCTGTGGTAATATTTTGGATTCATAGCTGGTGCTGAGGTTTCCTCCAGGACATCAGTCACCAGGCACAGGGCACTCCCTTCCCATCACCTCGGCTGGCTGCCTGCACCAAATGGCATTACCTTCGCTTGTGTGAGTTGCTGTGTTTTGTTTTAAGGCGACTCTGGGGGACCTGGAAGCGACTTTGGCCTGGAGCTGACTTCAAAGGCAAAATGGATGCAGCATCACAAAAACTTGCTCCATCCCCGTGGTTCCCCTGCAGCGCCTAGGGGGTATGGGGGCTGTTTCATGGAGGGTCCCAGCAGTGGGGACTGTGCCAGGGCTGGCTGTGCTCCCAGAGGCGGCTTGGGGTGGCTGTCACCCCCATCCCATGGGATATCTCTGTAGGTGACCCTGGCGCCAGGGCTACCCCCAGCTCCCACACACTCTCACTCTGCACCCAGTCGCCAGCCCCTGCCCACCACCACGGCCCCACACAACCACTCCTCAGGCCTTTTGTCTTGGAAGAAGATAGTCTGTAGGGGCAGCTCAGCAGCCAAAGGCCCTTCTCTCCTGGGAGTGGAGCCGCAACACCCATCTGGCTCTCGGCTGCCCTGGAGACCCACAGAGCCACCCCTCTAAACGCTGCCCTCGGCCGTGCAGCCCTTCCTGCACCCAGGGCTTTTCTCCAGCTCTGCACCCATCTCCTGCCAGCATCCTCTGCCCACCAGACACCCCCTCCCGCGTCCTGCTTTCTGCCCTCCAGCGGGATAACCTCTCTGGTCCAGGACCTTCGCCAGAGCCAGGGTTTCTCATCCCACGGCTGCATGGAAAATACCCAGACCAGCATCCCTGGCCCCATCACTGCCGGGTCCTCAGAGCGCTGAGATGGGTCCCCAAGCCCCCCAGGGCAGCTCAGGGATGGGAAGAGGGGATAAAAAAAGAAAAAAGAAAGAGAGGGAAGGAGTCATCCCTGCCCTGCACCGCTGCATCGGCTTCTTCATTCAGCGATGACGGACGGGCTGCCCTGGTCCTTCACGG
>VYXH01008550.1:299570-312225 GCA_013397275.1 Burhinus bistriatus
ATCCCACCCGGGGGTCCAGTTCCACAGCACAGGTGTCCAACCCTCCCGGGGATCCCACTCAGGGGTCCCAACCCCCCGGGGGCCCCACCCCACAGCATGGTGGTCCCAGACACCTGGAGATCCCACCCAAGGGTCCCACCCCACAGCACGGGGGTCCCACCCACTCGGGGATCCCACCCAGGGGTCCCACTCCACAGCACAGGGGTCCCACCCTCCGGGGGATCCCACCCAGGGGTCCCACTCCACAGCACAGGCATCCCACCCACCCAGGGATCCAACCCCCAGGCTCATCCCACTGCCCGGGGGTCCCACACAGGGTCCTCCAGCCCCAGGTCGGTCAATGGGCCCTGGCAGAGAGGGGGTTCATGGAGATGCTGACCCTCCACCACTTGCAGCAGCTCAGGTTTTATTTAAAGCAATTTTGGGTGGCAGCCTGGAAGAGCCCCCGCCATCTGCAGCAAGTAACCTGTGAGCATGGCCCCGGGGCTGTGTGTCCCCAGGGCTGAGACCAGCCATCACCCCTGCTCTCTCACCTCCTCCCTGCCTCCCTTCTGAATCTTAAACCCGAGCATCGGCATCAGTGCCTGTCCTCCCTGTTTGCATTGCGTCTGGGCAGGGAAACATCAAGGCAAGACAGGGGCTGCTTTGTGTCAGGCAGCGAGCAGACAGCCCAGGGACAGCCTCTCAGCCAGAGGGGGCTGCAGTATACATAGGCAAGCTAGAGCAAGGGGGAAAGAGAGGCAAAAAGTATGATGGAAAATGGTCTGCGAAGGTCAATCGTGAGGCCATTGTTAAAATAATTCCTCATTTGCTATTAGTAATTCTTCAGATTATCCATTTGTCCCCTTTTCATGGTTCAGAGTGCTTCCTTCCATTTGCATTCGGCTCAAAATGACCTTTGAAAACAAACTGGTCACATCATACCCCGTGTTCCTACTCGGTGTCAAGCATCGGGTGCCCAGGGACTGACTAACAAAAGCCTGTGCTGGCCTAATCCGACCAGCAGTGATGAATAATGAGCGCCACAACAAAACTGAACCAAAACACCCCAAACCCTGCAGCTTGTTTGCTGCCTTCATTTAACACCGAGGAGATCCCTGCTGCTCTCACGCAGTGCAAAGCCAGCACAGCACCACAACCTCTGTGCTCGCCTCCCTGCGAGCAGACACTGCCTGCAGCGTTGCTTCAGTAACGGGGCCAGGTTAATGTCGCCTCGTCTGCCTGCAGCTCTCCTTCGTGCAGGTTTTTACATCCTGCTGAAGCCGCGATGGTTCTCTGGAGCTTACACACCTTATTTTTAGTTTCAATTAGCCCAGTAAAAGAGAGAGCCTTTGTGATTTTTTTTTTGTTTTTATGGTGGGGTTGATAATTTGGAAAACAGCGGAGACAGAAAGATGCATTGCTGGGTGCCCGGCAGCTGAGCCAGCTGTGAGGATGAGGAGGGTCCCAGTGCTTCAACATGCTGCTTTTCTTCGCAGCTACAGGGAAACAGCTCTGCTACTCAAGCACCAATAAATTCCTTATTTTCCTCCCAGCCTGAAGATGGTTATTTTCATGCTCGCCTGAGCCTTCCTCAGCGGGATTTGTCTCCCACCACCCTTGGTGCCGTCTCGGGAGGCTGAGCAGCAGCAGGCAGCTTCCCTGCCCTGCCCCCCCCCGGGCCCCTCACCTCCACCCCGACTCTTGCTGCTAAGACTCAGCAGGGTTAAGCACAGAGATGTCTTTTGGTATTTGCCCTGCCAGGGTGGCTGCCTGTGGTGAAGTCCCCCCCATGCCCATGGCACAGAGTCTCTCCCACTGCCTGGGCTCAGCAGCATCCCACGCTGCCCATGAGCACCCTCCTGCCACAGCTCCCTGCACCTTGAGCCTGGGTTTTGGGGGCCAAGCGCAGTGCACGCAGGCAGGATGAAACCCTCATCGGACATGCCTTGGCCAAAGCCGAGAGAGGCTTGAAATGCCATGAATCTCTGCTGCGGGGCTCTGCAACATTCAGGGGTGGATTGTCCGGAGAATCTAATTAGGAATGAGCAGACCTTCCCAAGCTGTAATACGCCAAGTAATTAAGTGATTAGTATTGATCGTTGGAATGCCTAATGAGCAGTTATCACTGAATGATTAATTAATCCAATCAAAAGAGTAATAAAAATTCTGCAGGTGTGATTATATCTTATATCCAATGCACAAGGGCAGCAGGATCTCTCCCCGTGGTGCCTGTCTCCCTGTTTGTATCCCATGCACGTGGAGGACCTGGCACTGGAGATGCCTATTTTGCCACCCCGCAAGGACTGCTCCTGTGCAAGGGGTCTCTCCCCTCCCCCAAAATCCCCCCGCACTGCCAGGTTGGGCTCCCAGCAGCAGGCAGGCATCCGGAGCTGCTCCCTGTGGCATGGAGGTGGAGAAGGTGGTCCCCCAGGAGCTCTCAGCATCCAGAAGATGCTGAAAGCAGTTGATGCTGATCTCCTCCCTGGGAATCTTTCACTCTCTCCCTTGATTAAGTTGCTTCAGTTTCTCCCAGGTCACTCAGCCCCATGAAAGCCCTGCTTATCTCCACTAAACCCGCAGCGTGTGGTGCGCTTGCCTCTGATCTCTTCCCAGCCATGTGGTGGCTCTGCAGGCTCATGCCCAAGAGCGCTCTACCCTCGGGACACTGGAGCTCTCAGGGCACCCACAGCACTGTAACAGTCATTCACTGGCCCATAATGTGTACCCAATTACATGATGATGTTATTCAATACTGAATAAATTGTCTTGCCAGCTAGTGCTAACAGCAAAGTACAGAGCAGCCCTGACTTGTGAGCAAGGACCTCCACCCTCCTGTCCCTTCGTTCCCTCCAGAGCACCCTTTGCCACCCACTTTCCTCTGGGTGGGATGTCAGCAGTGGGTGACAGCTGGGGACAGCGTGGCCTGATGCCATTGCCCACAGTACCCAGAGCTGCTGGTTGGCAGGGGGGTGCAGGACCCAGAACCAAAAGAGGGGCACATGCTCACCCCCTGCCCATGCTCTCCCCTTTCTAAGCACTGCCGTGAGGATCAGCCCCGTGGCTACGAACCAGAGGGATTTCTGCCCCGGGGGCTGTGATGGTGCCTGACATTCCCAGGCACTGCCACAGCTCACTAGGTGATGGATCTGGGCTGTAATGCTCTTTTCTGTGCATCCTTTAAGGATTTGAGGCTGATCGCCCGTGCTTCCCGCATGGCGTCCACAGCTGGCTCTGCACAACGGCAGCAGCTGCCTCTGCCTGCCTGGCGGGCCCTGATGGGGCCGAGCGAAGCGGTTATAATTAGAAATGCTAATCAGCTCTTGTGTTTCTGGCTTGACAGCCCTGCCACCCCCAGCACAATCTTCCCTCCAATCTGTCCTATGCTCGCCCCCTCTGTTTCCTCTCCAAATCCCCGCTACTTGTAATTAAGCACTACAGAATTGGGGGGGGGGGGGGTGTCAAAAGCTGGGGTTGCTGGGGCTCCTTGCATGCTTTGGGCCAGACATGCAGCCCCTGCAGAGCTCCTTGGCTTGCTGGGGACAGTTTGGGGGTCTCATCCTCCATTCACCACCAGCCCTCTGGGCTGGGGACACCCCAGGGACCCCCTGTTGCCAAAAGCCCCAGCACTGAACCATGGGGTGGAAGCGGGGCAGCGCAAGGGCTCCGCTGCAGGCAGTGCCGGGGTTAAAGGCATTAAAGGCAAAGGGTGGTGTCTGTGGCCTGGAGCTCTTTGGCTCTGCCAGCCCAGTGGCTCTGGAAGGGGAGCCACTCTCATTAGGATTTCTGTCATGTGCCAACCACAGGCGCTTCGCAGCCGAGGAGGAAAAGGAGCTTGCAAAGGAGCATGGACAAGGAGGCTGAGCAAGCAGATCCCTGTACAGGCTTAGCTGGTTACGGAATTATTCATTCTCACATCTTGCACTAGGAGACACAACCCAGGGGATTCATCCCTTGCTGGTGCCCACAGATAGCCCCTGCCAGCCCCCAGCCCCTCCACACAGATGATCCCCCTGGAGCCAAAGCACTCGTGTTGCTGTGAGAGCCAGGACATAGCTTCATCCCTGGGCATTTGGCTCCCAAAGTCAGGCTTGGCGGGGGGGCTGTTCCTCGGAAGCAGACATGGGGCTCAGCTCGCCATGGAGGAGACAGAGCTGTGCAGGCGGGATGAGCAGCTCTGGCCACAGTGTGCAGGGACACACAGGCCAGTGTGCTCAGAGAGGGATGGCGTCCAAACATGCGCTGGCTCAGAGCTGAACATTCTCAGCTGCTCTCCCTGCCAAACAAGAGCCGGTGGCAGGACAGCATGGCACAGGCCAGGCAAAAGCTGGCGGTCCCTCACCCCACAAGTGCCGTTCAGATGCTCCCAGACACCCCCCCAGCCTCCTGCGGTGGTGCCCAGCATGCTGATGTGTTAATAAGGGGTTGGGGTCTCCCAGCCGATTTCAGAACTGTATTGAGTAACCCATGGCATTGGTACAACACAGTAGCACCAATATGGAACAGGAAACAAATTTTATCCTGAGCTGCAGCCTGGACTTGCCTGCCTGAGCTGTGAAATATCGCAGCGTCTCTAAGTGGTGCTGTGCTGGGAGAAAACACACGCAGCTGTTGGGTTTTTCAGTCAGCCTTCATCTTCCAGGTGCTCTCTGTTTATTAACCTCAGGTGGCTGCAGGAGAGAAGCTCCAGTTTGGAGGCTTGATGTGCAAAAGGACATGGAGATGCCCCCTCACCTCCTCTGCCCAGGACCCTCATGCATGGCCATGCTTCACTTGGGGCACTCACCTGCTCACCGCAGGTCTGGTGGTGGGCATGTGGGAAACAGCAAAGGGCTTCCTCCCCCTCCCCACATACCCAGCACCACAATTTCTGGAGAAAGCGAAATAGGAGAAACAAAGAGGTATCACAAAAATGGAGCTGGGAGCGACAGGTCATGGTGGCTCCGATGGTGATGGACTCATGAAAAAGCCCTGGCAGCACGGCAGCTGACTGGGAAAGCTCCAGGGACAAGTCAGATTGGATTTGTCATGACTAATTGACTCTCTCCAGTGCTGCGGTACAGGTTTCATGCATTGCATGAGCGGGATCCCGAGCATCCAGGAATTAATGATGGTCTGACCCTGTCTGCACAGCCACTTGAGTTTTTCCAATGCAGACAGCTGGCTTAAAAGGCCCCTTTATTCTTTACCTATCAGATCAATCGGGATAGTTATAATCTAGTCCTTGTGAAAGCTTGGAGCAGCCTTTGCTGCCCAGCTAGCTCAAGGGGAAAAAAAGCAAGCAAGAGGGAGAGGTCATGATGAACTATTGATTGAGCAGGCGGCAGTGCTGCTCCCAGAGATGGGTTTTGCAGAGAACTCGCCCGGGACAGTTTGCCTCTATATCTCCCACTAATGCTGCTCCATTGATCTTCTGTGACAGGTGGCAACTACAAGATTTTTTCAGCTGGAGTCATTAAGAGGCTTTAATCAATAACAGGGGAAGCAGAGAGAGAAAAACTGTTTGTTTCATGGAAACACTTTCCCTGTGTGGATTTTAGCCCACGGAGGTGCACATGTTTTATTTCCAGCAGCCAGGGAGGCCTGCCAGGACAAGAATTCACCTTGTGCTGGACTCCGGCACTTGGAGGAGATCCTGAGCCAGTTGCAACACGCTGGCAGCTCTGGCCAGGCTGTGCAATGAGAGGGGACCAGCTGGGGAGTTTGTGGCATCCGATTCCAGGTACCCTAGGATCCTACCCGGCACCCCAGATGACCCACACCTTATGTTCCCACCCCCCAGGGAGAGCTGGGTACTGATTTTATATGTCCAAAGTGCTGGGTAGTGGTTTCACGTCGTGCTTCTGCTAAATGCAGTTGCTGCCCGGCAGCGGTGCAATGGGTCACAGCAGCTTGCTCAGCAATCCAGCCCCATGTTTGAGCTCAGCCCCCAGCTGGTGGCTCAGCCTGTGGTGCTGCTGCCGTAGGCGACATGGGAGTTCATTCCTGTGGCAAGACTGGAGTTATTTGCAAGAGAAGCGATCTTTGCACTGAAGGCGCCCCAGGCTGCCGTGCTCCCTCCTGCCCTGCCCCAACCATGTCAGTACATTTCCATGGCTCTGTGGCGGCAACACCCATTTTTCTTCTCATACAGCTCCTGTGCTCAGCCCCAGCAAGCAGCAGTGCAGGCGCTGGAGCCTATTTTCCCTTGGAGAGCCAGAGAAGAGAGGTGGAGATGTGCTCAGGAGCAGGAGGATGGGATTGCCCTCAAAGGTTACTGCAAAGAGAGGTGGTGGTACTGACCACCTGCTGTGAGCGGTGTGTGCTGGCCCCGGGGCAAGCTCGGGCTGTGGAGGTGCGTCAGGCTCCCCCATGGGCTGAGCTCGGCTTGGGGAATAGCCTGTGACACAGAAGCTGAGCTGATGTTTAATTGCACTTGCAGACTTTTGCCCAAAGGCCCTTTAGACCTGCTCCATCCCAGGGCACTGGCACACCCTCTGGCACCACATCGGCAGGTCTGGCAACCTGGGAATGCCACACTCAGCACGCTGCTCGCTGCCTGCGCGCTGGAGGGAGCACTGGGAGAGAGCATGGCTTCTACTAACAGGGCCTGCACTGAGCAGATACCAAGTGATGCTTCAGAGTAAGGGAAATGTCCTTTTGGAGGCAGGGATGGAGATCCTGATAGAGATCACCTTCCCTTTCCTCTCTGGGGCACATCTTGCCTCGACTCCCAAAGCCCCGGCCTCCCTCCGCTCCAGCTCTCACAGGCCACTGCGCAGTGGTAATTACTGCAGCTCTCTGGGGAAACGGCATCTTCATCTTTGCTGTAATTATAGGTACACATCCACAGCGAAGGGATCAAAGAGAGCGGGAGAGGAGGAGATGAGGAGCTTGCTGGTTCAGAAGCAGGTTGCACTGGTGGTGCACACAGCAGGCACGCTCAGACACACGCTGGCCATAAGCACCTGACAGTCATGGCCCTGAAAACACATGCACACAGGGAGCTCAGCACCATCACCTGAATCTAGCCCAGGTGGGGCAAGTTATACAGCTGCTGGCTGGTGGCTCCCTGAGATGAGAGTCTCTGATGTGGGAGATACAGCAAACCCCTCTTCAGCCCCAGGTTGCCCATCAAGAGGAGCCCTTGGCTAACGGCTTTGCCTTCGCTGTCCACTCCATCAGTCTCTGGGTCAACCAGCCAGCCTCTTCCATCAGCTCAAAATCCATTAGAAACAATTTGATTTCCTTTATTTACACATGACATTTGAGGGGGGGGAAAAAAACCCAAACTAATCTTATTGTAACTGGGAAAAAAGAAAGTAATTCCTATTTTACAGCCTTGGGCCCGGAGGAGCTCAAGTGCTGCAGCCAGACAAGATGCTGTTTCCAAGACTGTGTCCTGTGCTTGGTACACCATCATTTTACTCAGAGCCTCGCCTGGGGCAGATGGTGCAATGTCTTGCAGAGAACATCAGGTGCAGGGGGATTTCCAGCCTGGGCGTACAAATGCAAATGCAACAGTAAGATCTTGCAGCCTCATGTTTTCACTGCCTCCTGTTTTTGGAAAAGTCTGCCATGAGAAAAAAGTAAAAACGGATGCTGGGGGGCATGTTGAGGTGTAAGCCCTAGCAGTATGGCTTATGGTGCATTGACTCTGCAAGCAAGCACCAATCTCCAGTCTCGCTGACAGCCAGAAGAGCAGTGCCCTGGCACTCAATGGGACTGCTTGTGTGGCGTTCCTCATGCAGATAAGCATCGTGCCAAATCAGCCTTGTACCTTACGTGGATTTAAATAATTGGTTGTTTTTTTCAAGGCAGAGGTAAGACAAGCTCAGAGAAAGCAGATCTTTAAAAAGCACGGCTGAGGAACAGTTTTAGGCGTGTTAGGAGCAGCAGGGATGGGTGTCCCAAGGCACCTGCAGAGCACAGGGGTGTTTCCTGCGGGGCTGCCAGGGGCTGTGTGGGGCCTGAAACCTGCAAAGTGCTCCAGTCCCTGACAAACGGGACCATTAAACCACAGCTAGCTGGAGTGAACATCCCAGCAGATAACGCAGTTACTTTCTCAATAGTTGTTTGTAGGTGAGTAAAGGTTACAGGAAGGAAAGCTCTGATTATCTAATATACTTTTGCAATATGTTTCTCTCTTAATTGCCTGTTCCCAGAGTCAAACTCCCTCAGGCTCTTTCTCTTTCCAGTGACCAGTGGAGGCTGCGCACGCAGAACCCAAGCACCAGGGCAGTTTAGCAATCTCATGCTTCTGCTTTTTGTGCAACCCTGTTGCTCTGTAGTCCTGTGGGTAACTGCAGCACTCACATTCAAACCACACTGAGTCAACAGCCAGGTTCCTGCCCAAGTGTTTACTCTTGTCACGGGAGAGGGCTGACGTGTTATTACTCACAAGCACGGGAGCTAAAGGGCGTGTGACCATGGGGAAGCAGGAGCTGGGGAGCAGTCTGAAGCACTGCCCTTGCAATCATGGGCTCAGCCATGGGGCAGCCTGCAAGGGCTTCCTCGGCACCCACACAAGGAGGGGTCAGAGGGCTTCACCTCCCATGCACTGGTGCCGTTTTTAGGCTGAAACAAGCGAGATGGAAATGGGATTCACCCACATCCTTTGCACAAACTGCTCTTAGCCACCATCCTTGCCTTGCTGAGCAGCCTGCAGCGGGACCTGCTGTGTGCAGCAGTAGACAAAGCACAGCCCAAGTCAGACCTCTTCACTCCCTTTGCCAGAGCAACATTTTCAGGGGAAGATTTCAGTGCTGCCATCCTACTGGTGTCAGCCCTTAGGGCAGTCTTGCTTACCGATGCAAAGATGGTCCAGGTTTCCAGTCTGTAGCTCTGTCTATGTGGGAGCAAGCTATAGCAGCGTAACTACAGCTGTATCATGACACTGGGGCTCCGAGACATCTCTCAAAGCCAGCTGCTAGTTGAGACAGGTAAAGAGGGAAGAGGATGGATCAGTGGAGGGATGGATGGATAGACTGACAGGTCTGGAAGAAGTTATATCAGATGTGTAGATCATCTTACTGTCCCCAAGTCGCTGACAATCGAGGTTGCTTTGCAGCACCCAGCAGCAGGGGTTGCTGTCTAGGAGCTTGAGCAACCCAGGGCTTCATGCTGCCCACACTATCAGCCCTTCCTGGGAGGGCTCACAAGCCATGCACATGTGTGCCTTGACATGGCCAAGAACAAAGAAGCTTGGCTGATTGCTTCCTCCTCCCCTGCTTTTAATGTCACCAAACCCAGCTGCTGCTTTCAAGACATGTCCCTTGGCAGGAGGCGAAGAGAAGCAGGCCACTGGGTAGAGCTGCCAAAGATGCCATGGAAAGTCAAGGGCAGATGCACAGTGAGGAAGCCAGGAGGGAGACATCACTCTGTGGGCAGAGCCAGCCCTCCTTTGGCACAGCTGGCAGCTCCCAGGGGGGCCTCGCTGAGCACCCACCCACCTGGCCTCGAGCCTCCCGCTGCTTCACAACCAGCTCAGCCCTGCAGGGCTGCCAAGCGATGGACACGTCTCTCCTTCCTTCCTACCCCGCTGAGTGCTTTCCCTCTCTTCCCTCCTCTGCTCACTTTCTCCCCACATGCATGGGAGATGTTCTCCCTGGCTCCATTTCTTTTCCAGTCAGAAGCTAGTCATCAAAAGTGAGGTCACATGTTGCTTCCAAGGGAAGCAATAAATTAAGGCAAATAAAAGATAAAAACACTGCCAGGTTATTATAAGACATAAGAAAAACAAGGCCAAGGGTAACGCTCTCGGCTTTATGACTTTTCACAGACCCAGGCACAGAAATCCTACCATCAGCTATGCTGTGTGGACCTCTCTGCTCCCCATGCTTTGCTGTTAGCACTCTTTTACCTTTTCAAGGTAGTTTTTCAAGGCAGCTTTTTGAGGTCCCCGCTGAGGGTGCTGGGAGCCACTGGGTGCCACATGCACCTTCAATAGGCAGCACCAGCTGCAGAGATTCTGCTGCCTGCTCGGTGCTGGCTGGGTGATTGCTCCTGCCACTGTTTCTGGACCCCGCTCAGCTAGAACACCTGCAGGCTACACTTGCAATGTGTCTAAATAATTAAGTTAGTAGTTTAAACATGCAAAACACGCAGCGCGATCTAGTAAGCTGGGCTTTTTTTAAAAGAATTTGGAACTGCTTCATTCTGGGTTCTGAAGCTTGGGAGGGCAAGGAGCGGGGTTGCCTTTGCCTCTGCCCAAAACCGGCTGCGTTTCAGGGGCGATGATGCAATCCGTGTTGCGTTCCTCAGCACGCTGAGGCTCACGGACCCTCTTCCATCAGGCAGTTTGTAATGGCAATGTTAATGCACAGGTTGTCGTCATCTGGCAGCATAACCGCTTGCCTTGTGAAATAACTCAGCGTGACAGCTCTGCTTGCTAGCAGGCAGGCCCATGTCTGGCTTTTCATCTGGCATCAGAAATCACTCCCCTTCCTTGAGCTACACACTAATATTAAACATTTCATTTGCATTACTCCAGATAATCCGTTGGAGAGCGTGGGGAGAGAAGAATTACAGCCGAACTCCTTTAGGAGCCCACACATGAAGCAAATGTGCAACTGCCATCCCCACCACGCCATATTTGCTAATGCCGTTTGCCATTGGCACCACAGCCATGCTGGAATTCGCATTTCAGTTTCCTAACATCAGCCAGCATTTGTGAGTTGAGCGGATCAACTCACATGATGCCCCAGTGACAGATCACCAGTGACTTTCTTCCCATGTCAACAAAAGCGAAAGTCACGAGGAAAATGCAGAATTGCTCCGGGCCAGCGTACGTTCAGCTGAAAAGGTCTTGGTGACTTCCCAGGCATATGTTGGCTGGCACGGCGCTGGAGCAAGGCTCTCTGAACAGTCTGTGCAGCGCAGGCTGGAGGGATTAGTCTTATGCTGCGTTGAGATGCTAATACAATAAGGGTTCTTTGTGGCATTAGCAGGAATCATGAGACCAGCTCTGAGATGTCATTGCCTGGCAGTTGTAGGGAGTGTCGGCCTTGAGCTCTCCAGCAGAATGAAGGAGCTTGTCTCCTGCTTCAAGCATTAAAGCTGCTGAGGGGCAGTGAAAATGCAGTGAGACCCCTCTGTTTTGGTGACAGCTCATTTGGGAAGAGCCACTATCTCTGTTGTTGGGTCTAGGGAGACCTGAGGGAACAAAGGTTATTTGGAAAGGGACTATTGCTTTTCCTTGAGTTTTCCAGGAGCTGCAAAGCTGTGGATACCAAAAGGATGCTTGGGACCACAGCACCAGGGTCACATCTTACCCCAGTAAAGTCACCACCACCTGCAGGACTGGGGTTTTGCTATAAAAAGTGTTGCAAAACCTTCTGAGGCCAGTTAAACAGTTTGTGTCAGTTCCAGCAGACACGCTTTCATGTCCCTTGCCAGCTTTGCACCCACAAAGCCATTGGGCCTGATCCTGACCTAACCCCAATGCCAGCGGGGAAAGCTCCATCCCACTCAGCTCGTTTGTGCCGGTGGAAAACCAGCATCAAGCACCAGTGGAGAACGTGGGTGAGAAAAGGGGCAGGGAGATGCAGCAAGCAGGGATCTCTCACAAAAATTCACAACTGACTGATGCTCACCTTGCTCAGTTGTGAATTTTTGTGACAGACCTGAAGACCCTACACCATGCCAGGAGAGACCCAAAGCCCCCACATGGCACCATGAGGGGACCCCAAAGACCCTACATGGCACCATGAAGAGAGTGAAAACTGCCACATGGCACCATGAGGGACCCAAAGGCCCCCCATAGCACCATGGGGGGACCAAAAGCCCTCCTCACCATGCCATGAAGGGACCTAGACCCACAGAGCATGAAGAAGGGACCCCAAGCCCTTGGGGTCTCCATGAGGGACCCCATGGTCCTCCCACCATGCTCTGAGGGGACCTAGACCCACATAGCACCAGGAGGGGACCCCAAAGGCCTTACATGGCACCATGAAGGGAGTGAAAACCCCCACATGGCACCATGAGGGACCCAAAGACCCCACATGGCACCATCAGGGAACCAAAAGGCCTGAGGGTCCCCAAGAAGAACCCCATTGTCCTCCCACCAAATCATGAGGGGGCTTAGACCCACACAGCACTATGAGGGGACCCCAAGCCCTCATGGTCCCCATGAGGGACCCCACAGCTCTCCCACCACATCCTGAGGGGTTGTAGACCCACACAGCACCACGGGGGGACCCCAAGCCCTCATGGTCCCGATGAGGGGACCCCACGATCCTCCCACCACGCTATGAGGGGACCTAGACCCACACAGCACCATGAGGGGACCCCAAGCTCGCAGGGTCCCCATGAGAGACCCTACAACTCTTCCGCCGCGCCCTGAGGGGACCGTTCCCCCCCGGCGGACGGGAGCGGCGGGAGGGGCGGGCCGGGCCGGGCCGTCCGCGCCGCCCACATAAGGCGGGGGCAGGTCCACGCCGCTCGGCGCGGCGGCAGCGTCTCCTCCTCCTCGGCCGGGCGGCGCGGTGCAGGCGGCGGGTATGGCGCTGGGGTGGTTGCTGTGGGGCGCGGCGGTGCTGCTGCTGCTTCACGTCCTGATGGCGCTCAGCCCCGCCGTCAACTTCACGGTGCGCGTCGGCTTCTACTCCCTGCTCTGTGTCGTCGCCTCGGCGCTGACGGCGCCCGTCTGCCTCCTCGTCAACGGCGGCCGCACCGTCAAGAACATGAGGTGAGGGGC